>CM076572.1:749135632-749249670 GCA_034641835.2 Pinus albicaulis
TAGGTCAAATTTCTTCTCGGCATCTTTCATAAGTTTATTCAATTTGTCAGCTCCACTTCCCTCTTCAATAAGTGTTCCTTTAACCCATTCATCTTGATTTGCATACTGTTCTATGTCAGGAATTCTGTGATGTATATAAGGAGATGACTTATTTTTTAACCTTCTTTCACAAATGAAACCAAAGGGGTCATAAGGGACCCAACGGAAAGATGTCTGGAATTTCTCTCTAATATAAGCTCTGCATCTCTCTCAGCTTCTCTAGAATTGCAAATGAAAGGACCTAACTGGCTTTTGATCCTTAACTGTGCTTTCTTCTTTACATTGCAGAAATGGATTACATCTGAGTTATTCATCTGTCTAAAGTATTCCAAAGCAAAAATTCTCATTGGTACATATCCGGGTAACTTGAATGGATGTAATTCACATCCATAAATCCTGATGACTGTATGGTTTTGGTACAAGTACCAATCCCCAACTTTGTAACTCTTTGACAATTGCAGGGTCTTTCTTATCTCAGTACTAAGCCTGGGGGGAGAAACTCCTGTTAACAAGGTTGTAGCAGGATGTACAAACTGATCAATGAATTCTGAATAAGAGTAGGGAGAATCGGAGGACAAATGAATGATGGGGGACCAAAAAATAACAGACCTGGGATTACCTTTAGCATCAAGTTTCTGAACAGGGAAAGGGAATTTGTCTGAGTGATAGAAAATTATGAGGTGATAGATAACTGAGGAGTACTTGAACACTTTTTCATCATCTAGCCTTAAAAATTGATCATGGATTTTGTTGGCAATGAAGGAAGCATAGTCATACTTAATCTCAGGAGGCTGTCCAAGGGTGAAGATAGATATCAAAGCCAGAGTTATCTCGTCAACATACTCACTGGTATTAAATCCTAAGACAAAGGATATTACATTCACAATAAGCCTTCCCAAATGATTGAAAAAATAAAAACCATAGGGGGGAGTCCCTTTTGGCTGATGCTCAGGTAACATGAAGTACTGACACATTGCTTTCAATTTTTCTGGAGTTAACAGTCTGGTTTTCTCAATTAGCCCTTCCATGGATAGGGGTGCTAATTCTTGTTCTGGCTCAAATTGTAACATAGCATTGATAGCCTGAGGTGTTATAGGGAATAAAACACTTTGATCAGGAGCTAATACAGCTCTTTGTATGGGATCATAATTTGCATGACAATAATGAATGATTTCAGGGAAACCGTGAACTGTAGGAATGAAATACCTTGGGAGATTGGATTCCCACAACCCTATAAGATCTTGCCCCTTTGAGTATTCGTCTCTGCAGCGACAGAAACTCAAACGGGGACTTTCATCGAAATGCAGGTCTTTTATTTGGAAATCTTCATCTATTAGAGGCAAGTAGTCTAGATCTCGGTGAGGAGCATTCAAAGGAGTGACGTTTAGAGCAGTAGGGGCCTCCATTTTGGTTCTTGTGGATTCAAAATGGAGGTTTCAGTTTTTCTTGCAGACCGGACGGGATATCGGACAAAAGAAAAAATTGGGACAAATTGCAGGTTTGGGAAGTAAATTCACAGGTTTTAACTCTTCAATGAGGACTCAGAGAGGATTTTTAACCACTTTTTCAGAGAAAAACACAAGAAACTAAGCTTAACTTGCAGTCGGGGTGCGGAATGATAAATACCTTTTTTTTAATGAAAACTGGTTCTTCAACAGGTAATGGACAATGGCAGGAACGTTCTTCAACATGGGCGCAGCGGAATTTCTGAGTAATTTGGTGTATTTGCAATGAATTTTGAAATTTGCAGCGGGAGATTAGTCTCTTTCGAAAACCAAAATAACTAAAAAAACGCGAAAAATGGCTTAAAAACAAGTCAAAAGGGTTTTTGTCGTTTTCGAGGTGATGACGTCATTCGACGTACGGGGTGACGTAAGGGAGTGGGGCCGGCGGTATTTGATAAGCGGTAAGCGGTGAGCCCGCACCGCTTATGGAGGAAGGCGGTAAAAATCGCAATGGCAGCGATTCCACAGGCTGCTTGCCACGTGGAAAGCTGAATAGTCAAACCCGCTCATTCCCCGCTGGCTAAAAAACTCACATGCGATGGGCAGCGGGATTGATCGGGACCGTTAATCAATGGAGGAATGATCCGACGGCTGGAGGAAAGGGAAACTTGTGCGGTTTGGAAAAGTGGGCCCGTCGAGGTTTAAACAAGCTTTGACGTGTAATTTAATCACCCCGGGGAGAAGCTAATAGGCGGGAATGGTTGTTAATTAGTCCAAGTGACTAATTAACCCCGTGAATTTTATAAAATGATTTGCGGCGGGGTTTGGCCATGTGGAATACCACGTGGAATGCTGAGTATGATGGCGCGGGGTTCAGTCGTAATCTTTTCTTGTTTTTGGTGTTAAACACATATGTTATGTGTTTAACGTTTTTCTTCATATATTTTATTATACGATGAATAAATTAATATAATTAATTCATCATAGGGGCGGAATGTATATATAAGGTTAGAGTTTTACCAAAAGGGCTTTATAAAGCGGGGTATTTAAATGTGCGGGACTATATATGCTTTGGTAAAACATTATAATAAGAGGGTTTCGGGGATATTTATTAGAAAAGGGAGTTATATACATAGGAAAAAGGGATTTCACTAGGGATTTAATATAATAGAGTTAGGTGTTAGCATGAAAAAGGACAAGGAAAATCAAAACATCTTTGTATATCTAAGAAAGTGAAAACTTATGAAGTAAATTGCACATTTTTATCTTCAACACTTAAACTTAGAATAAAAAGTTGTTTTGAGGAATTTTATGGAATGTTGCATCAGTTTCCTAAGTAAAATAGGATTTTACTTAGGAAAAGTTAAAAATGGAAGATAATCAATGATGGATTATTTCAAGTGCTTAGGTCTTTTGATCATTAGGCCGAGGGTCCGGTCCCTCCAGAAGTCAAGGAAATGCCTTGAGCCCCTTTGATCTCGAATTACCTTAGTACTTTTGGGGAAATTAGTAAAACTCTTGAGGGGGAAAAATGATGAGGGAGGTTAATGAATTTGACTTTGCTTGCTGTGATTTTCCAGTGTATTTCCTGCTTCAGTACTTGTGATGAAATTAAATGATTAACCAACATGTAGCAGCACCATTCATGAGATAACACTTTGCAGCAACATCTACCTACCCTATCTACTTAACACTACCATTTTGTCTTCTTTATTAGGGTGCATTTAGACTTGCAAACCCTTTTCAATCTTTTCTTTTTACATGATGAATCTATCTATTTCTACCCTTATTACATCCAAGGGCTCAGATTAAACTGTTGAGCACCTTTTATTCACTCTACCTAGCTACTTATCTGCCAAGATTAAACTGTTTGGCTAGATATTTAGTCTCTAATCTATAACATGAAATTGAAATATGAGTAAGCCAAGTTTAAACAGTTTGACTTATTCATGAATTGTGGCAAAGGTTTGACAAGCTGCACACAATTGCTTTATTACAAAAATGAAATAGTAGTGGCATTTGGATTTGCACACTTTCCTTGGTCTATTTTTGCTTGGGGTTCATTTCTTTCTCTTTTTTGACCATTTTATTCTTTTTACCCTTTGATCTTTCTTTTAGGGTATACCCTCTTTACATTTTTTAATTTTTTTGATTTTTGGTTTTTCAAGAATATGGAACACCTTTGCTCAAGTAAGAAGGTTTGAACATATTCCACACTTCCATCAAGACAATCATGAAAGATGAAACCTATTGATATAGGAGGCTAACACTGGCTCCACTTGGGGATGACTTTTCCTTGTGGAAAGTCAAGAACAGTAGATCAGATGCCTCAGAATGTCTTCAAACTGAAAGTAAGGAATTTTCCTTCTTCTGGTAGCTTTATTTACATATGATAGTAAAACTTTTTGGAACTTAGGGCCTTCACTTCGGGCTTCAATTCCAAGAAGTCACCATCCAATCCAAACTGCAGTAACAAAAATATAACAAGCAAACAATATATTATGTACAAGTTAGGAACGTTTAAACATTCTAGTAAATTGGATCAAAATAATGCTTAAGCATTCGACCATTGACTGGTCCTTCTTCAACTTCTGAATTGTCCAAGTCCTTCAAAAAATAAGTATTGTTTCCCTGCAAGGCATGGATGATATAGGGCCCTTTCCACAAGAAATCAAACTTCCCATGTTTCCCTTTTTCTTCTCTTCTAGAATCCCATCTTAGGACCTTGTCTCCTAATTGAAAATCCTCTGCTTTAGTCCTTTTATCAAACATTTTCTTTAGCTTTTCCTGTAAGACGTGTGATCTTTGGTATACCTCTTCTCTGGTTTGTTGTAGGTGGATTGTCTGATTAATTCTTCTTTGAATGTCATTTGGCTCCACTTGAGCCTCTTGAAGTAATTTCATCACAGGGATTCCTAACGATGATGGGAATCTTGCCTCCAAACCATAAACTAACTCATAAGGACTAGTCCCGATGGATTTCTTGGTTGTAAGTCTGTCTGCCCATAATGCATAGGTCAGTTTCTTATGCCAGTTCTTTTTATTCTCCTCCAACAATTTCTTAATGATATTGATCAAACTCTTATTGGAGGATTCTGCTAGTCCATTACCTTGGGGGTAATAGGCTGTTGAATGGCCTAGAGTAATATGATATTTATGGCAGAAATTTATCATTTTCTTTGATTTAAATGCAGCAGCATTGTCTGTTATGATATTTTCTGGACATCCGAATCTTGAAAGTATGTTGGTTTCAAGAAACCCTATGATTACAGAATCATTGGACTGTCTACATGGGATGGCTTCAATCCATTTGGTGAAATAGTCTGTAGCAGTTAAAATCCATCTATGTTGTCCCGAAGAAGGGGGGTGAATCTCTCCAATAAAATCTAAACCCCATTGTTGAAAGGGTCTCTCTGTGGAAACTGGTTTTAAAGGCAGAGGTAACAACTTTCTTTTACCCTCAAATATCTGACATTTGTGACAACTTGTTACAAATTTCTTTACATCAGAAAATAATGTTGGCCAGTAAAAACCAGCCCTTAAGATTTTGTCTGCAGTAGATTTCCAGTAAAGATGTCCTCCACGATCCCCTGCATGAAATTCATTAAGCACTTTATCAGCTTCATCTTTTAAGAGACAATTCAATAAAATTCCTTCGTGATTCTTCCAAAATAAAGTGCTATCTAAAATACAATATTTCGAAGATGTCATCTTTAAAAATCTTTGCTTAGTTCTGGACAACCCTGGAGGAGCTTGCAGGTTTAATAGAACATGAATTATATCAGTATACCCGGGTGAATCTAAGAAAGCTTGACTGATCTGGGGAGTCGCCATCTCCTGCTCGTTATCCAGTTCATTGATATCTAAGGCTTGGCAATTGGTTTCTGTCATAAGTTGTGCTAAGCCTTGGCCTTTTATCAGTTTGGTTGGCTTGATTTCAATATCATATTCCAAAATGGTAGCTATCCACTTACCTCGTTTACCTTCAATGCCATCTTGAGTCAAAATATCTTTAACTACTACATTGGGCACATATGCTATCACATGAGAATATAATATGTAAACTCTAAAATCTTTGATTGCTTTTACCAATGCAAAAGCCTGTTTTTCCATAATATTGTACTTTAGAGGTGCATCCCTCAGTGCTTTACTAAAAATGCTATTGGCTTTTCACACCCTTGGTCATCTTTTTGAAGTAAAACAGCTGCAACAGTATGTTCAGAAGCAAATGAAAAAATAATAAAGTCTCTATCAAATTTAGGACTGGTCAAAACTGGTGTCCTTGTTAAAGCCATCTTAATTTCCTCGAATGATTGCTTGGCTTCTACAGTCCAGTCAATGCTTGCATCTTTTCTCAACATGTTAGTTAGTAATCTAAGTAACTCTGCTAGACTAGAAATAAATCTTCTCAAGAAGTTGATTTTTCCTATAAATGCTTGCAATTCTTTTATGTTTCTGGGTGGGGTATTTGCAAAATTGCTTGAATTCTTTCAGGATCAATCCTAATGCCATCTTTAGAAATGATATGTCCTAAAAGCTTTCCTTCTTCCAAACCAAACAATGACCTTTTAGGGTTTAAAGAAATTCCATATTTTCTGCACTTTATAAATACTTGCCTTAGGTGACCTAAATGTTCTTGATCTGTTTTAGAGAAAACGGTCAAATCATCTAAGTAAATAACGAGAAAATCATGTATCTCTTTAGCAAAAGCAATGTCCATCGCTCTTTGAAAGGTAGCTCCTGCATTCTTGAGTCCAAATGGCATTTTGACATATTTAAACGTACCCCATGGTGTGGTAAATGTTGTTTTATCCTGATCATCAGGATGAACCAGAATCTGGTTGTACCCTGAAAATCCATCCAGTAGTGATATTCTCGAAGATCCCACTACCCTTTGCAGAATGTGATCCAATTTAGGTAGAGGATAGTTGTCTTTTAAAGAAACTTTATTCAAATTCCTTAAATCAACACACAGTCTGATTTCTCCTGTCTTTTTTCTGGTTGGTACTAGGTTAGAAACCCATTCTGAAAATCTGATAGGAGATATAATCCCTGCTTCAAACATTCTTTTGATTTCCTTTTTAATTGAGGGTAATAAAACAGGATTAATTCTCCTAAGCTTTTGTTTAAAAGGTTTCTGGTCTGGTTTCAAAGGTATAGTATGTTGAATTATGGATGTATCATAAGATTTGAGGTCTTCATAACTCCAAGCAAAGACATCCTGGAATTCTTTTAATAGTTCAACATATTTTACCTTCTGATCTTTTGGAAGAGATTTAGACAACTTAACAATTTTTGGATGTTCTGGTGTTCCTAAGTTGCATTCCTCCATATCGGCTTTAACATGTTCCATTTTAGGTCTGAATGGAATATCATTTGAGTCAAATAGATCTTCCAAAGGTGTTAATCCTTTGGGTAATTGATTATCTTTTAAATTGATGATTTCTGTTTCATCTACGACCTCATCAAATTCCATTTGTTTCAAATTTTGCATGTCTTTTTTAGTGAATGCGGTTGGATGCAGCATATGAATTGCATTTTCTTTTGAAATTTCCATTTTTTGTTCTTTTTCTAGATCAATTTTATCAGCAGTCATGTCTTCATCTATATTACAGTTAGAAAACTCATTCTGAAGTGTCAAAAAACTATTGATTTGATGGTTATTCACAAATACTTGCCAATTCAAAACATTGTCGGGTATTGCAGGCCTGTGTCTTATCTCAGCTGAAAACTGATGATTGGGATCAAAAGGCAACTTACATGTACTAGCAAACATTGCTAAACTGTGAGCATGCAAGTTTTGTTTCCTGGGAATCTTGGCAAGTTGGGCTTGTAGAAATGTGTTGAGAATCTCTACAACTGTCTCTCGGTATTGTTTCAGTCTCATGTCCTTTGTTGCACATTCTCCTTTAATTTGTTGGATAATTAGTTCAGAGTCGCCTATGGTTGATACCCTAATGCCTCCTAACTTCTTGACATGTTTAAGCCCCAATAAAAGAGCTTCATACTCTGCCATGTTGTTAGTGCATTTGAAATTTAACCTATAAGCATGACCCTCTGCATGATCGTTCTCTACATTGTGTAACCAAATTCCAGCTCCTGCACCTAGTCTGTTTACTGAGCCATCAAACTCTAAATGCCATAGAATTTCATGTTCGTAATCTTCATCGATTGTTTTAATAGATTTTCTGACAAGAGCTAGTTGTTTAGTTGTTTCAGGTTTTTCTTGGTCATCTGGTGTTTCTTTGTTTTCAGATATTTCTTCAATTTTGACAGTGGTTTTGTTTATGATTTCCTTTTCAGGAGCTCCTATTTCAGTAGGAAGATCTGACTCAGCATTGTATAAAATAAAAGAATCCATGTCGGAATGTACAGAATAAACAGGGAAGTTTTCAGGCTTCTCATGGCTACTCACTAAGTACTTCATCAAAGTTTCTCTATATAATCTTTTAGGCTGACCAAATACTGAAATAGTTGCATAAGACATATCTAATTGAATAGATCCTCCAAGTTTAGCACCCCAAGACCTAGACAATAACATACCATATTTGGGTGGAATATCAGCAACTACTATGTCCATTAAAACAGACTTAGCAGGGTATTGGACCAAAGTGACACACAGATCTTTAATTAAACCTAAACATTTTACTTGACTGGAATCAAATGAAAACAAATCTTTGTATGGTCTGGTAATATCTAGATTCAATCTTTCCATTACTGCTTTTGGCATCAAATTGTGAGATGCTCCAGAATCAAGCATTGCATTATGGAGTATCTTATCATGAACATTCAGGCTTACATAAAATGGAGGAGTTCCTCCACTTTTTGGTTTGCCATTAACCTCAGGGCCAAAAAGAAGTTTGGGTTGATCATCAAGAATGTTTACTGAATCATCCAATCCAGTAATGTTAATGTTTAAAGACTTGGAAATCTGACTCCTATAGACATCATGTTTAGCCAATTCTGATAAAGGAACGGCTATCTTAAGTTTGCCTATTTCAGCCTCTAGATCAAAAGGTTTTTCTGTTTGAGCTTTAGTGTTTTTCACAGTTGGGTTTTCTCTGTTTATTGGGTCTTCAATGTTTTTCTCTTTTTCATGAATGAAGTTTTTTTTTGAAGATGTTTCAGGACTAACTTCTACTGTTTCTTCTACAGTTCCTACATGAGGAGATGTATTGGATTGTTGTTTGTTGATTGGTTGGTTGTCAGAGACATCTTCAATTACTGGATTTGAAAAACTGGGAGTTATCCTAGGCAAAATTTGTATTTGGGGAATGTTTTGTACAAGGGGAATATTTTGTACAGGGGGAATGTTTTGTTTACCTTTGACATTTTGTTTTGTGGTTTTCTGTTTATTTTTCTCTGGTACATCTATCCGTCTACTTCTCAAGTTGTACTGCTTATGAACCTCGTAGATTGTTGTGTCATAGCCTTCTTTGAAATCAAAAGTCTCACCTGAATGAGTGTGGAATGTTTCAAGGATATGATTCTCTTGATCATCCTGAGATAGGAAGATTTCTGGTTCATCTTTGTCCTCATTGACATTGTTTATTTCTACATCTTCTGTAGGTCCTTCTGAGGTCGAACCTTCAACAAAGTTTTCTTGGAAAGGTGGTCTAATGTTTTGATCAGGGATATTCTTTCCAATATTTTGGTTCAGATTCCTCCTAAGGTTTGGGTTTCTTGCAACATTCTGGTTATCAGTAGCAGACTTTCTTTCAATGGTTTCCACTCTATCACCTAACCTTTCCATACCTTTAATGATTACATCCAGCTTTTTTTCAAAAGCTGAAGGTTCTTCCTTCATAGGCATTCTTCTCTCTGCTCTTTCTCTGGCTCGTTTTTCTATCAGATTTGCTTCTACGCTCACCACTATGCTCTGCATTTCCTCTCGTGTTTGTGGAGCTCTTTCCCTAAGAGAATAAGCTATTTCAGAGTCAAAACCGTCTGGGAATTTGACCAACACGTTATTAGGTGGGGGTCTTAGATTCAGAGGAACTGCATGATATGATTCATTAAATCTAATGATGTAATCTGGTACGGTTTCAGTTGGT
The DNA here is from genome assembly GCA_034641835.2 of Pinus albicaulis. Classification (NCBI taxonomy): domain Eukaryota; kingdom Viridiplantae; phylum Streptophyta; class Pinopsida; order Pinales; family Pinaceae; genus Pinus; species Pinus albicaulis. Next base: position 749,145,171 of record CM076572.1, read on the forward strand.
CTTCTTCTTAATTTTTCAAATTCTGATAAGATCTGGAGAGGATCTTTCTTTTTCTCCCATCTGTTCAAAAATGCCCTATACAAAGCTTCTAGGTCAGCAATACTGTTCGGGGTGAGAGCCCTAAACCAAGTTCTAACTTCTCCGGTAAGACTTTGTACAAAAATTCTCATACGGATATCATCAGTATCAATCTCATAAAACTCAAAGTAATATGTCATCCTTTTGGTGTGTTGTTGAGCTGTGTAGGTACCTGATCCGTCAAAAGGTGTGATCTTACTTTGGTAGTCTGGTGGTAAAGCTGGAGGGTTGGCTGGTAATATTAAAGGGGCATATCGATTGGCCATTGGAAGATAAAGTGGAGTAACAAGAGTAGCCGGTCTAGTAGGTGGAGATGGAGGTCTGACAGGTGCTTGAAAAGTGGCTGAGTTCGGAGATGCTTCAGTTATTACAGAAATGTTTGAGCTTTCTTCAAAGGCTTGCTCAGATTGAATGGAGTTATGAAATTCTCTGTCAAGATTATGCGAAACAAATCTATATTGCAATTCTTCAATGAACCAAGGATCTGGAATCAACCTAGATAATTCAGTCTCAGAAAAATTTACAAACAAAGATGTTTCAAATCTCGCATCAAAAGGAACGTCATCAATATAAATAATCTTCACAGGACACGATGCAGATCTAGAAAGTGGTCTAGAACTACCTGTACTTTCCTGACTTCCTCTTTCAGAACTTTCTTGACTTCCTTGTCTTCTAAGAATCCTAGGGATCAGATTTGGATTTTCAAAAATTGGTGGTGGATTTGGGTCAGGGTTTGACCTAGTATGTCGAATCCTTTCTGAAGCCAGTTTTCTTAGAATATGTGTTTTTGGATTTTGGGTTTTAATTGAAAAATAAATACAACTTCTACAAATTCTTTAAGGAATAATGATATGTGATTAAGATTTCCTCAAAGATCTGTTTAAACTAGAGAATCTGATTGAAAAATTTGAAACTAAGATTCAACTTATGAGCTAAATCAGAGATAGACTGAAACAGCATTTATTTACTTTTGCATTTGCAGAGCAAAAGCAATTTCAAAGGCTTCCTGGCTGATTTTTAGACTCTGTCTGTAGCTTACAAATCAAAGATAGTATCAATAAAAATGATTCAGATTCCCCAGTATGGTCGCCACTATGTTATCACTCAGGTTTTCCTAGAAGTTGTGTAAGAGGAAATTATACCCGAGGTAACCACAAACCAACCTTTTAGATGCAGAATCTAGCCAATCTGCATCCAGAGAGGGCTCTCTCTTTATGATTTATATTTGTTTTTAAATGGTTTTAGGCTAGTTATAGATGCAAAGTTTGTTTTGGGAAAATGGTGGAATCCACAAACTAAGGGCAAGGTTGAGGGCTTTCAGTCCATTGGGCTATGGAGTCTAAGGATGGCTTTACTGGATTTCTTTTCTGAACACAAGATGGTATTACAGGGCAAGATAGCTAGACAGAGAACAATCCTTAAAATTTAAAGTGGATGGATGGTCTTGAAGGGATGAAAGGCACTAAGAATCTTTCACCATATTCAAGAGGAAGAAGAGAAATGATTACAAGCAAAGAGCAATGAAGGATTCTTTGTTACAGTAATCAACAATATTGAATCAGCAAAACATGAGCAATTAAGAATTCATGCTTATAACTAATCCAGAAGAAAACATCGAGAATAATCACATTTGAAAACAGAGTACAATTAAGAAAATTTTGTTTCAATCCTTTATGTAAACTATTCAGAAACGGATATGATGATAGCATAAACTAATATAAAATTTAAACACAAGGGTTGGAAAACTTATTGAACTGAAGTCCAACACATGAATCCTGCAACAAGTCCAGTGCTTCAAAACGTCATCCAGTAAGCCACAAGTAAATTTGTCCAAAAGCTTTTATTCCGAAAACCTCAATGTTACAGCAGAGTAATAGAATCCACCCTTCAAAACTCTATTTGAAGGCTTATTTATACAAAAATAATCTTAACAATCTTACTCTATCCTAGCCAAGAATTCAGGCTGACTTAAAACGCATTTACAACAAACAAGAGACACATGGTCTTGAAAATAGAATAATGAGTAACGGCTGATGTGCTGTTCCTTTCTTCAGGGACGTGCTAAGGATAAGTGCTCTAAATAGGGCTTTGTGCTGTCCTTTGCGTATTCCTTTGACTTGTTGAATACTTTTACTTCTCACGGATACTCTTTACTCTTTCATCTGATACTCTTTCATCTGATACTCTTTCATCTGATACTCTTTCATCTGATACTCTTTTTTTACCATTTACTTAATAGTAAAGATAAACTTTTGTCCCGACAACATTTTTTACAAAATTTCCATCATTTCCTTCCACCACTGATCATCTGGTATCATTGTTCTTCTGAGCTTCCTTAAAGTTTCATCGGCTTCAGTAAGTTTATAAAAAGTGGGCTCGTTCGGAAATAGATACTTTAACTCATGTTCCAGATAAAACAGATTTCTCACTTTTTCATAAATACTCTTCCCAGTTGGTACTGTAGGTTCTGATGAACTAGTAGAACATATACTAGTAGAACTTACAGCTATATGTTTAGCATGAGCTTTGATTCTTTTCTCATAAGTTTCCAAGTCTACTATTTGATCCTCGGTGAGCATGGGACTTGGCAAATCACTGTCCAGCAGAGCTTGAAATTTTTCTCTGAAAACGTTGATGTCGACCAAAATATCATTACACTTTCTTTCTAGATTTTGCATGAAAGTTCTTTTTGTAAAAATTCTCTTTGCCTCCAAAACTACACCTGTTCTGTCATCAATTCCTAGCAATGCTAGCTGTTGTTTTGTTCTTGAATTCAAAAACTGAATGAACTGCTGGGCTAGCTCTGGCTTACCTCTTAATTCATGTCTAGTTTTGTTTATTTCCTCCTGGGCTATCTTGACTAACTCATTCTGTTCAAAAATAGCTTGAATGGAAGGCCAAGTATCTCTTATTAAATTAATGATGTTGTCCCAAAGAATATCATTTATTTCATTCAGAGGCTTTTCCAGTGTAAGATCTTTTTGCAAAGCCTCAACCAATTTTTCCAACCTTTTTATTTCTCTGAGGTTGTCAGCTACTGTCTTTTTGGATGTGTCATATTTTCCCTCCAATTTTGTTAATTGTAATTTTACTTCTTCGAGTTCTGTGACCTTTAGCTGCAAACTCTCCATTTGTTTAATTAAATCATCAGAATTCAAATTAGAAATATTCACCTGAGATGATTGTTCCTGTTGTCCTGTAGTACCTGCTGCTGAACCCTGTTTGAGAATTTCCTGTTCCTGCAATGCCTTTTCCAGCTCCTTCTCGGTTTCATTTAGTCGCTCTGTCAAGTTTAAGAGCAACTCCATCATTTCTGCTTGTGAATTTCCTTTTATTATTTCCTGTGTCTGGGGGTGCCTTGAGGCTGGTATTTTCAACTGTTTTCTCAGTGCAGCTATATCATCCTCTTTCTTTTTTATCAGTGCCTCAATACCTTTAGTGTCTTTGGGATTGTGTCCCAAACCAATAATGATCTCTTCCAGAGACTTTATTCTATTTTCCTTGGCCTGTGAGGAGGCCCTTTCAATTTTCAATGTTGTAGCAGTATTATTCAAGGAATCTTGTAGTGTTAAAGCTGCCATGGCTTTGTTGGTGAGAGTGGAATAAACCATTTCCCCTGTTTGCCTATGAAGCTCTATCTGATCCAAGGGATGGATATCTTTTGCTAACACTTCAAAATTGGTTCTGATGTAATCTGTTGCTGAAGTTGGCTTTTGCACTTTAGCTTTGAAATGGCTCATTTGCATTTTACCTTGTGAAAGATCAAATGCTGACATCAACCTTTGCTGATTGTGAGGAGCCATCTTCATATACTGATCATAGACCTTCATTTTTAATGGTTCATTCCTTGTTTTGATATCAATGAAGGTTGTCTTTATGTCTCCAGTACCTGTCTTGGGCGGTCTGAAAGAAGATACTTCAGTGCTCAGTTGCTTTTGTATCCCTTTCTGGCTTATATTTGTCTCACTTCCTGTACCTGTTTGCTGACTATCTTCCCTGCCATCATCAAATATTTCATCTATGATCTCTACATCTGGAGGTAGATCAGATTTATGTTTTTTAGCTTGATAGACTTGTGGGGCTCCTTTTGAAGGTGTGGTATCTGGAGCTGACCTCTTTTTCCCTATTTCCACATTCGGTGGAGTTTGCATCTCTGGAGCTTGGATTTGCTTTGCTGGTGTTTGAGAAGCTTTAGATTGTTCTGGTGTTTTGGAACTCTGTGATTTTTCTGCCATGACCAGGGTTTCAATGACCTGAACTATGGGTTCTTTTCCTTTACCTTTAGGCTCTGCTGTTACTGATGGGCTGTCTTCCTGTATAGCTTGTTGTAGAGTGGCTGTTGAAGATGTGCCAATATAGGGTACCTGCATTTGATCATATGTTTCTAGGTCAAATTTCTTCTCAGCATCTTTCATAAGTTTATTCAATTTGTCGGCTCCACTTCCCTCTTCAACAAGTGTTCCTTTAACCCATTCATCTTGATTTGCATACTGTTCTATGTCAGGAATTCTGTGATGTATATAAGGAGATGACTTATTTTTTAACCTTCTTTCTGAAATGAAACCAAAGGGGTCATAAGGGACCTTGGAAAGATGTACCCGGAATTTTCTCTCTGTGTAAGCTACTGGATCCTCTCTGGCTTCTCTGGGGTGCAAATGAAAGGACCTAAGCGGCATGATGCTCACTTCATGCTTTCTTCTTTACATTGCGAAATGGATTACATACGAGTTATTCATACATCTAAAAGTATTCCAAAGCAAAAATTCTCATTGGTACATATACGAGTAGCTTGAATGGATATAATTCATCCATAAATCCCAAATATTTGTATGGTTTTGGTACAAGTACCAATCGACTTTGTAACTTTTTGACAATTGCGGGGTCTTTCTTATCTCAGAGGGTCTTTCTTATCTCGGTACTAAGCCTGGGGGGAGAAACTCCTGTTAACAAGGTTGTAGCAGGATGTACAAATTGATCAATGAATTCTGAATAAGAGTAGGGAGAATCAGAGGAAAAATGAATGATGGGGGACCAAAAAATAACAGACCTGGGATTACCTTTAGCATCAAGTTTCTGAACAGGGAAAGGGAATTTGTCTGAGTGATAGAAAATTATGAGGTGATAGATAACTGAGGAGTACTTGAAAACCTTTTCATCATATAGCCTTAAAAATTGATCATGGATTTTGTTAGCAATGAAGGAAGCATAGTCATACTTAATCTCAGGAGGCTGTCCAGGGGTGAAGATAGATAGCAAAGCCAGAGTTATCTCGTCAACATACTCACTGGTATTGAATCCTAAGACAAAGGATATTACATTCACAATAAGCCTTCCCAAATGATTGAAAAAATAAAAACCATAGGGGGAAGTCCCTTTTGGCTGATGCTCAGGTAACATGAAGTACTGACACATTGCTTTCAATTTTTCTGGAGTTAACAGTCTGGTTTTCTCAATTAGCCCTTCCATGGATAGAGGTGCTAATTCTTGTTCTGGCTCAAATTGTAACATAGTATTGATAGCCTGAGGTGTTATAGGGAACAAAACAATTTGATCAGGAGCTAATACAGCTCTTTGTATGGGATCATAATTTGCATGACAATAATGAATGATTTCAGGGAAAACGTGAACTGTAGGAATGAAATACCTTGGGAGATTGGATTCCCACAACCCTATAAGATCTTGCCCTTTTGAGTATTCGTCTCTGCAGCGACAGAAACTCAAACGGGGACTTTCATCAAAATGCAGGTCTTTTATTTGGAAATCTTCATCTATGAGAGGCAAGTAGTCTAAATCTCGGTGAGGAGCATTCAAAGGAGTGACATTTAGAGCAGTAGGGGCCTCCATTTTGGTTCTTGTGGATTCAAAATGGAGGTTTCAGCTTTTCTTGCAGACCGGACGGGATATCTGACAAAAGAGGAAATTGGAACAAATTTCAGGTTTGGGAAGCAAATTCACAGGTTTTAAATCTTCAATGAGGACTCAGAGAGGACTTTTTGACCACTTTTTCAGAGAAAAAACACAGGAAACTAAGCTTAACTTGCAGTCGGGGCGCGGAATGATAAATACCTGTTTTTAATGGAAACTGGTTCTTCAACAGGTAATGAACAATGGCGGGGACATTCTTCAATACGGGCGCAGCGGAATTTCTGAGCAATTTGGTGTATTTGCAGTGAAATTTGAAAATTGCAGCGGGAGCTCGGTCTCTTTCAGAAACTAAAATAACTGAAAAAAACGCGAAAAATGGCTTAAAAACAAGTCAAAAGGGTTTTTGTCGTTTTCGAGGCGATGACGTCATTTGACGTACGGGGTGACGTAATGGAGTGGGGCCGGCGGTATTCGGTAAGCGGTAAGCGGTGAGCCCGCACCGCTTATGGACGAAAGCGGTAAAGGACGCGATGGCAGCGATTCCACAGGACGCTTGCCACGTGGAATGCTGAATAGTCAAAAACCGCCTCCTCCCCGCTGGCTAAATAACTCACACGGGATGGGCAGCGGGATTGATCGGGACCGTTGATCAATGGAGGGATGATCTGACGACTGAAACGGATGGGAACTTGTGCGGCTTCAAAGGTGAGCCCGTCGGGGTTTAAAAAGGTTTTAACGTGTAATCTAATCACCCCGGGGAGAAGTTAATAGGCGGGAATGGTTGTTAATTAGTCCAAATGACTAATTAACCCCGTGAATTTATGAAATGGATCGTGGCGGAGTTTGACCATGTGGAATGCCACGTGGACAGAACACGATGGCATAAACTTCCGCGGAGTTTATTAATATGTTTTGATATTAAACACACATGTCGCATGTCTAAAGGTTTTTTGTATATTTTTTATTATACGATGAATAAATTAATATAATCAATTCATCATAGGGGTGGGATGTATATATAAGGCTATAGTTTTTACCAAAGGGCTTTATAAAGCGGGGTATTTATTTTAAATGTGCGGGACTATATATACTTTGGTAAAACATTATAATAAGAGGGTTTTGGGGATATTTATTATAAAAGGGAGTTATATACATAGGAAAAGGGATTTCACTAGGGAATTAATATAATAAAGTTAAATGTTAATATGATAAAGGACAAGGAAAATCAAAGCACCTTTGTACATCTAACAAAGTGAAAACTTATGAAGTAAATTGCACATTTTATCTTCAACACTTAAACTTAGAATAACAAGTTGTTTTGAGGAATTTTGTGGAATGTTGCATCAGTTTCCTAAGTAAAATAGGATTTTACTTAGGAAAAGTTAAAGATAGAAGATAACAATGATGAATTATTTGAAGTGCTTAGGTCTTTTTGATCATTAGGCCGAGGGTCCGGTCCCTCCAGAAGTCAAGGAAATGCCTTGAGCCCTTTTGATCTCCAAATACCTTAATACTTTTTGGGGGAAATTAGTAAAACTCTTGAGGGAGAAAAATGATGAGGGAGGTTAACGAATTTGACTTTGCTTGCTGTGATTTTCCAGTGTATTTCCTGCTTTAGTACTTGTGATGAAAGTAAATGATTAACCAACATGTAGCAGCACCATTCATCAGATAACACTTTTGTAGCACCATCTACCTACCCTATCTACTTAGCACTACCATTTTGTCTTCTTTATTAGGGTGCATTTAGACTTGCAAACCCTTTTCAATCTTTTTCTTTTTACATGATGAATCTATCTATTTCTACCCTTATTACATCCAGGGGCTCAGATTAAACTGTTGAGCACCTTTTATTCACTCTACCTAGCTACTTATCTGCCAAGATTAAACTGTTTGGCTAGATATTTATTCTCTAATCTAAAACATGAAATTGAAATATGAATAAGCCAAGTTTAAACAGTTTGACTTATTCATGAATTGTGGCAAAAGTTTCACAAGCTGCACACAATTATTTTATTACAACAGATGAATTTATGTGTTTTTCACATTATTGAGATCATAATATTGCTCCATCTATATTATCCATGTTACGAGATCATTTCCATCAAGCTTCCTTATATCAATATTTGGAATATGGTGGGTCTTCCATCCAACATTAGAGTTTATGAAATCACAATTAACATTTATTTTGTTCTCATCATGGGTTTCCTCTAATATCTTTTCACCATTAGGAAACATTTCTTGTATCAAATTTGTGAAACCTTCCATGTGTGCTTTTAGATCATTCTTCATGTCTTCCACTTTTTCATCGATATTATCTTCCATGTCATCAATTCCATTCTTAAAACCATCCATTTTAGCTTCCACGCCTTTCTTCAAACCATCCATCTTAGCTTCCATGCCTTTCTTAAAAAATTCCATTTCTTTTTTTGTTTCTCTTTGTGAGAGCGTAATTTGGTGCACTTGCTCTTGTAATTTGGATATGTCATGTTGCATCTCTTCATATTCATGAGTCATAGTAGAGTCTTCTGAAGGCTTAATGGGTGCTGAATTCATTTTAGGGGTCAATTTATAACCCAATTCTGCTATCTATTCTACAATATACCCTCGGAATCAATTCAAATTGATTCTTCAAATAAGACTTATGCAATTTGAAACAAAATACACACCTTTTCTTACTTTTGAGGAGCTTGATATTGAATCTTAATTGTCTATGTGATTTAGGATCTTCAATATCTGAAATTCAGTGATGTAGTAGCCCTCTAAATATTTGTGTGAATGCCACTGGTCTGACCTGATTTGGATTCTTCAAGATAAAGTTGTGCCCACTCTCCCACAATGACCAAATTATGGACTGGTTCAATAGAGCGAACTTGTACGGTGTGCCATGTGTCATTTTTTCCTCGTTCCTCTATGAAATTGACATAAAGGAAACCAAAATCCATTTAATTGCAGCCTCTTTTTACATAATTCCAGTCTGATGCTCAAAGTGAGAGTTATGACGATTTTCCAATGGTCACCTCTTTAAGATGAAATTCGTGAGCCTGAAAAAACCCTAACTTCAACAGATCATATTTCTGAAAATATTCCGAACCAAGATCTGAAATTTTTACACAAATTTCCTTAGGATTTTGGCTTCGCATGGTAAAATTTTTATCCTTTGAACTTTAAGAAAAAAATTTATAGTGAAAATTCCACAATGAATTATTTGGAGCATCGAAACCCTAGAATCGAAAGCTATGATACCAAATGTTATGAAACCATCTCCAAAAATAGAAGAAAGGAGAGATCACCGGCTTAGAAATAAGACACTTCGAAGGGGAAACCTCATTTACATTACATAAATGAATAATTTGTCAATGATAAAAATGACGAACCTCCTTCTATATATAGGAGTCCATGGGGTCACAATATAATCCTAGCCGACCTAACAATAATAATGTAAGGGCACAATAATAAAAATATTTAGGTTACAGGGGTACAAAAATAACAATAAGGGGGCTACACTAACAAAAATAAGGTACTACACTAATAATATAGGGTCCTAACATTCTAGAACATTCTAGAGGAGGAAAACCTTCTAGAAATTCCTCTGATAATAGTTGCAGTCACACTACTACCATCATTGTCTAATACTAGCCATATGTTAATCTATCTATTAAGGGTTAGGGAGGCTAGGACCCTAACATGTCCTCTCCCATAGATAACAACCTTATCCTCGAGATTTGAGATGTGGAAATTGGTGTATAATTTTAGCAGGCCGGAAGGTGCCACATCAAGTGGTCTTTCCTTCCATTGTATTAAAACTTCTTAAATGGTGTGATGGTAGAGATGTCTCTCATAATGCTTGAGGACTACTTATAGCTGCAACCAAATGGATCCTTCTACATCCAATTCCAATTGGATAGTTATAACAATGAAATTGGATCCAATCACTTTCTATTTGGGTATTGTTTCACTTGATTACCATACCTGTGGCTTAAACAAGCCATCATTTATGTATTTTGGATTGGTCTTAGTTGAATATCTCTTTATAAATAAATATGCATTTCCTCATTGGTACTCATGGTTGTAGTTGGCGAGAAATCCCAAAGCATTTTGATATTTTGGAGACTTTTTTATTTAGAAAAAATAAATTAGATCCCATTCTTTTAACTACACCTAGGGAGTTGGGTCAATATAACCACCTCCTTTGGGTCAGGATGTAAAGTGGTGTATTAAAATATTTTGGGGGTAGTGAATCCTAGCTCTAGTTTGTTTGGTCAAGGGAAGATAGGGCAGAAGATGTCATCGTTGAGGTTATGAACCCTAACCAAATAGGAAGGCACTTACCAATTAATAATAATTTGGTTTTTGAATATTCTAAGGTTTGTTTGAAGATAAAAAACAGTACAATTAAGGCTCATTCTAGGCACAATAAGCAAACAACGAAGGACCGATGTTAGTCTAGGATTGTTTTGAAGGCAACCACCTTAGAATAAAGCCCTCCTAGGTTGTGGGTAACCATATTATGGCAACCATATCCCACACCAGACATATGCTCCATTCCAATATTCATTCTATGACTATGATGCAGGAGCATCCATATTTAGCTAGCAATGTTATTGTGTGTTCACATGTCGTGCCTAACAAGAAGTGGAGAAACATTGATTATTAATATTTTATTTAGTTTTAATTGTGAGAAGTTAGTTTGTTTTGATTTCCTAAATTAAGTAGGAATAAAATAATGATTGGTTCTCCTTGCAAGGAAATTAAGCCAAGTAGGTTAGAGGATTTAGATAGGATAGAAATTGTTTGTTAGAGTGGTTCAGCAAAAACCTAACAAAAGACAAAGTGAACTGCTTCATATATATATATATATATATATATAAGCATGAATAGGTCTAAGAAAAAGCAGTGGAATAGGTGCGAGAGAAGAGTGAGAGAGGAGTGAACAGAGAGAAAAAGGAATGTAAAATTTAGCCATTAAAGGGCTCGACTCTGTATATTTGCATTGATTTAATTGCAAGTGTGTCGTGATTTAATTCATCTTTCTGTGTCTAAACTGTGATTATTTTATTTCTCTATTAAGTTCGGATATCACATTGGACACAACGGGGTTCTCTGTTAAAGGTTTATGCGAATTTATTTGATATAAGCCAAGATTTGAAGTTGTGCATCGGCCATCACACAACGCGTCCAGAGAAGGGTTGATTGGCGGAACTAACAAGAAAAAACAAGTGTGAACTGTCCGATCTAACGAGACTAATGGCGGAGATCAAATCGCACCTGGAGCGATTTCGTAAATCACAGATTTTAGAGTTTAGTATTAAGGCATTGCAATGGTAAGTTGTTTTTGTTGCGATGCGATGTGATCATAAATTTCATGGAATAGGGAGTACTCATTGGGGTAAACATTAAAATGTGGGAAGTTTGAACCTGTGAAATCGTGAAATCGCAAAGATTGCTAAATTAAGAAAAGTGAGAAATTGTGGGGAGGCAAATTGTATTTGTTGCGAAGTGCAATTTGTTGCAAAGTGCAATCTTTTTTTATTGGTTTCCACTGTGTGGGCCCATAAACGACAGGTTTACATGCATATTTTGATATTTTTCAGCTTTTCTGCATTATACTATATATATTGTACACAATTGATCAGTCACCCTTTTGGGATGAAGTTACCCATAGGAAGGAAATCAGGATCCTATTCTCTAAGCCTGCAAATTATCTTCAGTACCATCAGACCCCTATATAGTAACCCAAAATAACACGACATATATTATATTAATATATCTCACCTAGTTTTTATTAACATATCATAATTGAAGTTGGATTTAGTTTCCTAAATTGCTGATATCGGAAACATTTTTGTACTAGTGGACTTATTACATGGTTTCATTGAAAATTCGACCCTACTTATTGTGGTTTTGTAAAGAATTATATTTTTTATGTAAGTAGTTATATTATTTATGCATATATATTGTTTATGAATGTGTAATACTAATTTATTCATGAAACCTAGACATAATAGAAACCCTAACTGAAAATTTACCCTAGAAAACTACAATTTGGGCTAGATGTGGCTCATCGGCAAGGAAAAAATATTACAAGTACTTAATGTTCTACATTTTAGAGAATTATTTGATTGTAATTTTTTCTATATTTACTTCATTTCTTAGATATGGTGAGTTACTTGATGGATTTACTAGATTGCTTAGATAATATAACATGTAATACCCTTCCAACCAACTATGCTGGAAGTATTCCTATAGTAAATAACCTTGCAAATGAATAAAGATTCTTTATAGAAACTAGAGTTCAAACTATGAAATGAGGTGTATTATAGTTTTCAGCTGTTAGGGTATCAAATGTTAACCATGGCTAAAACCCATTGACATCAAAGCAATAGGTAGGTATATTGACTAGGAAAACAAAATATTTTTTCTTTTATTTTTTTGTTCCTTATTCAATTGGAATTTTAATTAGTACCGTCAAAAGTGACAATTTCCAGTATGCCAGTATCATTTTAAAATTGCAAAACTTCCAAGTGCGAGTGAGTGTGTGGGTTCCTAATAATAGGAATTTATGTTTGGGCCCTTAGATCTAATGGCTCAAAATTAAAAATCTATCGAGCCATATCATTGTAGTTTCAACCAAGTCGGTAAGAGAGTAAGAAACTAAGTTTAAATGCATGCCCCTATCTTATTCATTGGCCCATATTTGAGCTAGGATTAGAAATACACGCGCATTCTTCCTTGATAAAGCCACCCTAAAATGTTAAGTTCATTTGATCTAATAAATTTCCTATATTATAACAAAAACCATGGGTATCATTAATATCTATTAAACCTTCATTTAGTCCAACTTATAATGAACTATATCTTAACTTCACGCATAATATTCTAACTTATTAGCAAGACTGTGGTCATAAAAAAAAAGTTGAATTTAAATAAAGGAATACCACATTAATCCTAGGTCCCAAAATTCTTCTAATCTGAGCTACCTGGAAGTATGACATTCAAAATTGAGATGAAAAGGTTGTTACAACATTAAAAAATTGAGTAATTGAAGAGAAAATCTACGAAACCATGAGAATACCTGAAAAAGAACTTAGATAAAATGAAGGATAAATAGTTCAGACCTTTTTTTTAAGCCAATTTATGTAACTTGGGAATCTCTTCATGTAATTTGGCCTTCCAGTGTCAAATTTCATCATTTAGGATCATGAACACTACCATGTTTTTCTACTTTGCGACATCGATGACTTTCAGGTACCAAAAAAGCCACAAAATTTAGCATTTTTTCCCAACATTTTAAAAATCGAGCTAGGGGAAATGTAAGGCTTACTAACCTGCTTTGTAGCCTCAATGTCAAACTCGAAAATAGTATAAATTTTGAAAAAGGCATCTTGTTGGAGATCTAATTCTCCCTCTGTTTGTCAATATCACACTTTTCATACGTGTTGTAAATGGCATCCACTCGTGTGAGAATGTCGGTGATGCTCACCTTCACAATGATAATATATGATTTGCTTGATGCCTCGTCTTTCATATCTATCTTTTCCCTTAAATTACTTTCTTGAGACAAAAACAAGGATTCCAATGAAATAACTTGATTTCAGATCTCTTACAATCGATCTTAATTGAAGGATTAGTAAAAACAATTTGACTAAAAGATTGACTATACAAGTAGTTGTAGATTGGTATATTGTCACCCTTCAAAATTTGTGAGTGGCCAACTTGAAAGTGAAATTGAGTTGGTTCAAATTTTAATTCTTCTTAAAATTAGTGGTGGTTTATAGGAATTTGGCATTGCAGGTTAGATAGCGTTGTGGTAGTCCACAATTTTTTTTGTGTTCATTTATGGACTCATAAATTTGGTACAGTTTATGTGACCCTAAAAATGATGTATTTCATGTTAGAAATGAAGTTAAATTCATGTGACCTAGTGTAATGATGATGAAGTTATTTTAGTATGGTTTCTAATGTTAGAAATGATGATAAATTAATGGTGTGTACATTTAACATGTCATTATGTTATGATGTCTTTAGTATTTGGTTAATTAATCTTTTGTATATAGCTTTTTTCTTATTACTTTTTCACTATTTGGGTTTATGTGTGTAACTATAGGCTTATTATTTTCTTTTCAAGTGTGAGTGGACTAGGTTATTCTAACCTACGATGAATGAATGGATTGAATCCCTCAGTTTTATTTTCTTATGTGAGAGTATTATCAAATACAACATGTTTAGTATTCCCCTTACATGGAAATCCATTATCCTTTGCATGGTGGTTAGGTTATTATTTTACTCAATATTCATAAACTATACTTGAGTAACTCCAACTAAACACCTGATCATATTTATTCTTCAAGGTCCAACATAGGGACATCAAGAATTGGAATTGTACTCAACAGGAATTTTCCTATGTAGAGTGGGAAGTCCTTTACTCGTTGAGTTGTGTGTCCCTACACTCTTCACTAATTATTATTCTTGATTCTAAGTGAATGCCTTTTCCTTGATCTTCACTAAGAACAATGTTTCAACTTGTCATCAGGAACATTCACCAAGTAAATTTTCTTTGCTCACTAGGTCTACATTTTGGAAAACCTCTTCCCTTTAATTCCTTGTGCTTGACAATGAACCTTTCTTTCTTACTGATATTGTACTTAAGTATAATTATCTTGTCATTATGCAATGAAATGCACAATAGGATGAAATATGTGGTTGAGATACTCCACTACATGCAATATATTTTACATTGATGTAGAGATGAAATAAGCATTGTTGATCCATTTATTGAATAGGATGATGTGTTATTGCTTGAATTTTTCTCCTACATTTTAAAGCCCTGATTTCAATAAGATTTATTTTCCATTGTTATTTTCCCCCATAACAATACATGAAAATAATGAATCGTTAATGAATTTTGACTTTGTTAGTGTCAATGGACCCTCAAGTGGTATCAAATTATTGTGATGTTAAAATAATTAATGAAAAATAAAAATGAATGTGTTATTTCTCCCATATATGTGGTGAATCCCCTAGGTTCAAGAAAATCATAGAAAGAGGTGTGAACGCCAAGAAAATTTTGGAAGAAAAACAGAGGAAAGTGGTAAGTATAAGTCATGATGTAAAGGTTATGTGTTTAATGCCCTTACTCAGCAAGTACACAAAGTGTGTGCTTAGTGGGTGAGGAAGCATTGTTTTTTTAGTACATATATTATTAAGTTACCAAGCAAGGGGAAGAAAATAGCTAAGAAAAAGATGACAGAAAAAGGTATTAATTGGTTATCCCACTAAGCAAAGATTTCATTGCTCATGGCTATTTCTTAACAACAAGTAGGTGGCTTGTGGTCGACAAATTGAAAAGCAATGTGAGATATAATGCAACATGAAGAATTAAGTTAGATACTCAAATTAAAAGCTATGAGCTCCATGATTGTTGAGTATGCATGTTTGTCAAAGGAGAAGTGGCTAAGTATGCCATTTATTGAAGCTCTGATGACCGGGGTAGTAGAAAATCCATTTCTTGTTGAGAGGGAGTGTTGAAAATGGAAACAAGAAGAGGCTTCTAATTTAATTTCCCCTTAATTAAATTATAAGGAAATTGTATTTCCACATCACATGACAATTTGTGATAGCTAACTATGTGAGGAAGACTTAGTTAGCTCAGCCAATTCTAGTTCACTTAAAATTAACTCATGCATGTCAATTCTAAGAGAGACCTAGTTGAGATTTGTGTTAAAAGGAAATGTACTATCAGTTGTATATTAAAAAATTGTACAGATTGTGCATGGAGTCAGAGTAAGAGCCTTGATGTACTGCAAAACAATTACCAGTGAATTTCCTTGTGAATTAATTCCTAATTTCGTAACAAACTATGGGATTAAATAGGGATCCCTCAGGCCAAGAAATTGGTTAAGTATTAGACCAATATTTCCCAGGAATCAGTGAGACATATAGAGATAGTGCATAGGTTTATCAGGAAGAGAAATAACATTGTAATCTTCTCATATTCTTTGGTTTATGAAATATACAGATAGTGGGGTTTTTATCTAAGGATTTCCCTAAATAAATCTGTGTTGTGTGATTGAAATTATCTATTTCTTGTTCATGTGATTATGTGATCGTAATTTGTTTCTGTAATTTGTAGATTAAATTCAAGTATTTTGTTTTCTCATATTACAAGACTAGTTGAATATACATGGATTTTCGACGGGTAATGAGTTCCAAGGAAAATTTTAAGGGATAATATTCACAGGTGGGCTAATTTTCAATGCTTTTTCCAAAACAAAGGTTCACCAATTTCCATTTATTTGAAAATTGATTCGCCCAAATTTTATAGTATAAAATTATTTTACCCTAAAAATCACCAAAATTTTATATATACTAATATAAAATAATTAAAAATCTAATTGTTTTTACAAAAATATGATTAAAATTTTGACAATTAACATATTGGAGCCCAGTAAGATTCACCAAGGTTTCTAGACTTTAAGATAAACTTCCATCCTTAAATTTTTCCCTCGTGAGTTCTAGTTGTGCTATGGAGGGACTGATAAGGTATGCTAGGTAATGCCATGGAATGCTAGAGTGCCAAGGAAACATGCCAAGATGTTCCAGGTTCTAGGGTGTTTCAATGTGTGCTAGGGAGTGTTAGGGGATGCCATAGAAACACAAGGGAGAAGTAGTTCAAAATGCATGGAAATGAATGAATAAGAGTGTTTGATAGGGAGTGTCAGCGAGTTCCAAGTGTTCTAAGGAGGGAGTGACAAGGTTGTGATAGGCAATACCAAAACATTCTAGAGTTTTAGAGCCTGTCACAGATTTCTAGGGTGTGCTAAGGCATGAAAATAATTCCAAGAAATGCAGGGGATGCTAAAAAATGCCACATATTTCTAAGGGATTGTTAGATGTGTCAGGTGTTATGGCATGTCAATATGTAAACTATGTTGCTTAGGTGTTTTATGTCCATGGTTGGACCTGAGCCTTAACTTGGTAACTAGTTAAGTGGGACGATTTGAGTTTGGACACGAGTAGCTAAGATATGTTATAGGTGTTTCTTAGCTGAACAAGGCATAGTATAGTTGTACTAACTATAACTTGGTTAAGATGTTGTAGTTGAGACTCGACTTAGGTGGGTTCCCAAGTCTCAAAAAAAATAAGCGTAGTTTTGAGGGAATGATAGCTAAGGAATTCCAGGGCATGCCAAGCAAATAAAATACATGTAACACATGGCAGACAATGTCAATTCAGGTTAAGGAGTATTAGGGAGTGCCAGGGGAACACAAGGGAGAACTAGGTCAAAATTCTTGGAAATGAATGAATAATACTGTGTGCCAAGGAGTATCAGTGAATTATAGGTCTCCCAAGGATGAAGTGTTTTAGGAGAATTTTAGAATAGGACTTGAAGGAGGAAAGCCTATGGTTGTGATAAGGCATGGACAAAGAAATTTTGAAGAAAGGGAGACTTTGGTTTGGGCACAACATTTTGTTTCTAATGACTTGGCTGGGTTCCTAAGTAAAAAAAAAAGTAAAGCTATCTACAAGGGAATGAGAACTAGCGAGTTCCAAGGTGTTCTAGGGAATGCAAGGTGCCCAAGTCATGAAAAAATGTAAGGCTAGTTGTGAGGGCGTGAGTGCCAAGGTGTTATAGGGAATTCTAGGGCATGATAACATGTGGCAGATAGTGCGAAGGCATATCAAACATGCTAATATGTACCAAGTGATAAGGCATGCCAAGATATCGAAGGGTGTGAAAATGCATGTAGGGGACTGTCAAGGCAAGAAAAGGGGGAAATAAGTTAAATTACAATGAAATTAACACATTATAGGGTTAATAAGTCATCAATTTACCTTTTCCATGGGGGGCATGCTAGGCACACCAACACTAGGTGCCAATAGGTGCCAAGTGCCAAGTTTTTGTGCATTCTAAGTGCCAAATATCCCTTTGTTGCTTCTCATCTGCTTTCCAATAATTGATGTCAAATAAATTTAATATTAAACCATTCAAAAGCATACCAAATCATCTCAACACATGCCATACATGCTAATACTTTCCAAGCTCCAACACGTGAAAATGAACATTGTTTGTGGAGTGTTATGCATGCTATGAAGTAGAAGTGGATGTCGAAGAGTTTTTAGGTGTGCTAGAGAGTGGAAGTGCATGATGAGGAGTCTTAGGGAGTACTAGGACAAGAAAAAGGAGCACTAGTTAAAAATGCATGGAAGTGAATGAATATGAGGGTGTGTTAGGGAGTGTCAATAAGAACTAGTTTTCATGCCAAGGAGGGAGTGACAAGGTATGCTAAGAACTGGTAAGACATGCCAGGGAATATAAGTGCATGTCAAGAAGTACTAGAGTGTGCTAGGTAGTTTCAAGATGTGATAACATGTGCCAAATATTTCCAAGGCATGCCAAGACATCTAGGTGCTAATACATGCTAGGATGTGCAGGGTTTCAAGATATGCCAATATGTGTCAAGGAGTGTCAAGGAAACAAAAGGAATACAAAAGATAAAATGCAAGGGAATGAACACATAAGAGGATTAATATGTCACGACTTTATCTCTTTAAAAAGGGGAATGTTAGGCACACTAATAATAGGTTCCAATACATGCCACGTGCCATTGTGTTCCAAGTGATAATGTATGTCAATGCAATATGAAAATTTGTTCCAGGACATGTTAGGGACTAAAAGGCATGCCAAAACATGCTAGGAGAGTGTTATGCCATGATAGGGCATGCCAAAACATGCTTGGGCATCCTACTCATGGAAATATGTTCTATGTATAAATATGTTCCAATACATAAGAGGTGTCAGGAATGTTATTTTGTTCCAAAGGATGTTAAGGTGTGCTAGGAGTGTTAGGTCTCTCTGATTAATAGAATTGACAAATCTTGATTATGTATTAAATAATATAGTTTGTACACACACTAGTGGAAATTTATCTAAAGGTATTATTTTTCTAGATAATAAACCTAATAGAGATTAATCATGTGTTGAATCATAGGAAAAATATATTCTCATTACTTGAGGGAAATGATACACACTAAATACTTCTCAAAAAATTGACCAACTCTAACCACTATCGCCTTGGACACATAATGAAAAAGTCTCCACAAAAATGGTCTTAAATAATTATCCTTTTACAAAAAAATATAGTAGCAAGAACATAGCATCATCAAAAACTCATTATAATGATCAATGATGACGAATATTTTTTTACCATCACCAAAAGTAACCAAAAAGATAATTAGTGAGGGTCAATAAAATATTTTCACTAGAAGTGTTAGCAAAGAGAGAATTATTGACGAGCCTTTAATGACCCTCACCAAAATTGTCATTGAAAATGAATTTGGTGACAAACCTTAAAGTATCATCACTATATACACTTACACAACATTTTTTTAAGTATCGTCAACATATGTGACATTGGTGACAGATCTTAAAGGTATGTCACATGCATGACCCTCACTAATGATTTTTTTTTTGTAGTGTGAGTTTCAATTTTTTTGTATTTCTCCAAGATTCCTTCATGTTATGCTTTCTTTTGCTAATTATTCACAAGTGTTGTAATATCCCAAAAATGGATTCTTCAGCAGATCATGCCTGGAAAATGCATTATTCAGTTATGATGGCTTCAAATATCGTATAATATGTCTGAAAATGCTCAGAAACCAAAATAAATAATAGCAGTAACCTTTACTCAACTTTTAGGGCAAAAAGGTGGGGAAAAGTGAGGATATTGGCCCTAAAATGAGTGTATAAGGAATTATGAGTAAAAGGACGGGTCAAGGTTCTGTAATATGTTAGAATAGGTCAAGAGGGACCTCCATGTCGAATTTCAGCTCAAAACAAGGCGTTTTACTAAGTTAAACAATTCTTCCTTCCCGACTAGTCAATAGAAACCCTCATTCCCCAAGACTTTGAGTATGCAGAATTTGACTGAAGCTAGGGCAGCATTTTTTTTGAAGGTATGAGATGTAAATAAATATGAATAATCATAGAATTATTTTTAGAACAATTCATAGGCTTTCAACAAGGTTAAACAACAGTTTTATATAGAAAACCCCTCAAGATAGAGGTGCCGCAAGACAAGAAAATAATCCAGAAACCCTACAGTGTTTTATGCAGTAGCTGTGAGACAGAAGATGGATATATAGCCAATAATAATTTATAGCAGCAGAAGAGAGTACAAATCTTGAGGAAACAACCTCTCAAGAGAAGAAATGCAAGCCTCCACAACACATGTACATAAACATGAAAAGCATTGCGATTTCTGCATAAACCCCAGGCTATGAAAAATTCATTCTAAGACAAAATGCTGCTCCAATACATAGATATGACAGTATATAGCTCAAATACAATAGGGGAGCAAAGCTCTAACCCTTATAATCAATAAGATCTCAATCCTCCAAGGGATTGGCTGAAATACACAATACGACCAAAATTCCAGAGTTGTTGGGCAGCTACTGCAACTCCAAACTGAAACCAAATAGAGAAGGCTAAATATGATGATCAACTGAAGTAGACCTCCTCCAACAAATCTCCAAAGTGGAAGGCTGATCCTTACACTTGAGATCTTCCCCACAAATCAACCGGCAAACCCTCACATCAGCTGCACCATAAAAATAGCGCAGATACTAAAAGGGACTGCGCAGTAGGGGAATAATAACTATTGGCCTGATGCCAAGATCTGAAAATCAGCTCCAAAATCTCCCAATCTGATCCTCCAAAGGAAAGAGAGACTCTCCCTCTGAAAATCAAGAGAAGGAGGTGGTGTTGTAAAGTCACCACAGCAACACCCTACAACACAGAATTACGCCGCTGCAGCAATAATGCTGTCCTGGAGGATGATGCTAAGAAAATAACCTTGCCCGAGCAGGCACTCAAAGTCCCCCAGGGCTAAGGGTGAGATCTCCACACGAAGACACTCGGTGCACTAAATAGTGCAGCAGACGGGCTAAACAGCCAGCGTGCCAAAGAAAGACAAATGTCTCACTCAATAATCAATAATCCAAGAATCCAAGCATAAAAACATGTCCCAAATGAGGAGGCTCCTCCATCTTTTATAGTTTTGGTTTCCCTCCAAAACCAAATGTGGCCTCTCTCTCTCCTCCACATCCTCATCCTTATCCACATTCTCATCCTTATCTGCGCAGAAGCTTGGAGAAACTTCTAGAGTGTACATAGGCCCCTTCCTCCACGTGGTGTTGGGTCCCCCCCTTGACTCCCACTTAAGTCACAACTTTGTGCTACTAGGTGGATGTCTTATTTCATTTAAGTGAGTTTAGACCCTCTTTACTCACTTTTTATTTACTTACAAACTATAGGTGGCAAAATAAACAAAATAGAATATTCCAATTTGCTGTCGCAAATTAGGAATATTACAAGTGCCTTCTTGTAACCTCTACTTGTGAACCTCCCTTAAGCATCACCATATCATTTTGATATGATAACACCTACAAATGAAATCCATTCATGAAAAGAAAGCATTAGTCCTAAAATTTCCTAATCTATCTTATTTCTCATGCAACACATTGATTTCATTGGGACAATGTACAATATTGAGGGGGAGGATCAAGGATTGCAAAGTGCATGGAAACATGAGGGAGTGATGTAGGTCTAGTCACTATAACTACACAACGTGTAGTGGTTGAGGGAGAGGAAGGAAATATTGTTGAGATTCAACAAGATGATGAGCTTAGTGAAAAGAGTTGCCTTCACTAAGTGGGTCGCAGGCTATTTTTGGCGCAAGTCTATTTTAGACAATGTACATTTTTAGACATGATGATCATGTTTCAGAAGTTGCAGGATGCTATTTGTGGATGGTTGATCAAGTTGGAAAAATAGATGAAATTCTATTTTCAGAATATTGGGCGAAGTCTATTTTTAGATCATCAATCTAAAAATAGATGCATGTCGATTATTATTAGCTCTTAATAATAATCAGACCATAAACAACAACTTATTCTCTTGGAGCACTTTAGTTCAGTGAAAAGATGTGGCACAGCAGCTGATAGAAGGAATTGTGCTATCCCTAAGGGTTTACTGAAGCTAATGCATGGAGGACTTAGTTAGAACTCAAGTGGCAGAGTTATGACACAGTTGGAAGAAGTATTTATGGAGTTGTATTTAGTTTAACTCAGTTAGACTCAGTTGAGCTAGTTGTATCTAGTCTAAATGATTGATACACTAGTGAGAGTGGAGTTAATTAATTCACAAATAATAACTCATTAATCAACTAAAAAATACAATAGTTAACTACAGTGCATGGCAGTTTCAGTGGAGACCAATGGAGAGATAGGTGAAAGGGCATGATAGACTATCTGTTGTGACTATAATGATGCATTGATTGCATCACACACTCAATGGAGATGCCAATGAGGGTTGTGCAGTCAAGGATGGAGTAATTTGAATTCATTCATAGCTATTCTTCAGCAGAGATTGCGCAGTGGAGGTAGGCTAGCAGGTGGCAAAGATTGGTGCATGGATTTTCAAGATTGGTCCTGATTAGTGTATGACGATTGTAATATACTGAGGGCTTGTGATAATCTTTTTCTGTTTCTATGATATTTTCATATGATCTCCATGTTACATAATATATATTTTGGGTTTTCAGCTTCAGGCTTTCCTAGTTAAAAACTATGTTATGTGCGATTTAATATTTTTGTTTATGCTTCACATGTGTGTGCAATTAAATTTTTTGCAAAAGATTAAGAAGTGGAATAGATTCAGTATCTTCCATAAAGCTAAATAGTGTGAGATCAAGTGTATCTTTGACATATGTATGCATAGTGCATATAATTTCTACATGGTATCAGAGCATTTTTGATTGAATATTGCAATTGTGAAGTGAGTTTGTGCTGGTGGACAATTCGAATTTGCTACAGAATATTCTTGGTGTAGAAATCGAGTATACATTGAAATGCCTTTCAACAGGTTGAGATTGGTGTATGCCCTTGATGGGAGCTTGAATTACATATCCTAGAAGGACAGGATGGAGGTGGTGCTGGAGGATAATGGGCTGAAGGAGTTCATCTATAGCGATGTTCCTAAGCCGGGATCTAGCGATGCTACATTACTTGATGCATGGCAAAAGAAGATTACAAAGACGAGGAGGATTCTGTTGGAAGGTTTGAAGGACCATATTGTGTCCACCCTTCATGGGAAATTCACTCCATTCTTAATGTGGAAGGCTTTGACAGAATTATTCCAAAGCAGAAGTGACCAGAGGAAGTTGGCGCTTAAAGCAAGCTCAAAAAAATAAAAATGGAGAAAGGCAACAGTATTCCAAAATACCTCATGAAGTTTGTCCACTGCAAGGATGAACTGGGAAGTGTGGGTGTTACTGTTGATGATGAAGACTTGGTGAGCTTGGCTCTCCTTGGGCTTCTAAAGAGTTGGCATAGCTACGAAGACTCTGTCAATGGACAGGAGAAACTCCCAGGATGGGAGCGACATTGGTTAGATCTTGTGCAGGAGGAGATAAGGTGGGGTACCAGGGATAGATCTTCATCGAAGAATGAAGATGAAGAGAATTGCACTTTGGATTCCAAATAAAGGAAAGGGAAGGGGAAGAAAAATCCTTCTAAATCTAGTGCGAAAGGCAAGAAGCGGGATTTGTCCAAACTGAAGTGTTTTCACTGTCACGAGCATGGACATCTCACCACTAACTGTCCACATAAGAAGAATAATAAGCAGGCTGCTGGATCTGTAGCTAGAGAGGTCTTAGCCTCACAATTTTAGCTGGATTTTTCCTTGATCACATGCTTGGTTTTAAGTTGCATGGGATCGGTGTGGTATCTTGACAGTGGTGCGTCTTTCCATATGATGGGACACAAAGAGTTGTTTAGTGACTTGGAGGAGAAAGACCTCCAGATGCCTATAGAGATGGGCGACGATGCTTGGTACAGTGCGACTGGCATTGGGACCATTACCTTTGAGAGGGAGTCTGATAATCCATTCTTCTTGAAGAATGTCATGCATGTTCTAGGTCTGAAGAAGAACTTGGTCTCGGTCGCAATGCTGGAAGACAAGGGTTATAATGTTGTTTTCAGTGAGGGAAAATCCTTCCTTCGACATAAAACAATGGGTCAAACCAAGAAGATAGGGGTTTGAATTAAGAATCTATACAAGCTGGAGGTAGATGGCTATGCTGCAATGGTGGGCAAAGCAGAAGAAGTGGTGAGTCGGGATGAGGGTGAATTATGGCACAGGAGATTGGGCCATCTTCACCATGGCGCTTTGAATATTTTGAAACAAATTTCTATTGGAATTCCCAAGGGTAATCTTGCGTAGTCAGATCAGTGCAAAGGATGTACAATGGGTAAGTTTCTGAAGACCACCTTTCATGAGAAGGAGAACCGTGCTTCGGTGATCCTAGAGAGAATTCACACAGACGTGTGTGGACCATTCTCGGTTGCTTCAATAGAAAAACACAAGTACTATATGATATTTTTTTATTATTATTCTCATAGATGCTGGATCTTATTCATGCAGAAGAATAGTGAAACGTTCTCAAATATTTGTGAGTTCAAGGCATTGGTGGAGAATGAGTCGGGGAAGCAGGTGAAAGCTCTAAGGAGTGATAATGTTGGTGAATACATCTCAGGCGAATTCAAAGACTTCTATAGCAAAGAAGGAATTCAAAGGGAACTCATAGTGCCTCATAACCCACAACAGAATGGGGTCATGAAGAGAAAGAACAAAATGATCGTGGGTGTTGCACGAGTGATGCTGCATGACCAGGGCCTACCGATGCACTTGTGGGTGGAAGCATGCAACACTATGGTTTATGTGAAAAACTGTTGTCCTCATAGAGTACTTGTCATGAGTACACCCAAAGAAGCTTTTACTGGTAAGAAGCCTGATATTTCTCATTTGAAGATTTTTGGCTCACCTGTTTACATTCATGTGACGAAGGATGCCAGGAATAAGTTGGAGCTGACTGTAGAAGTTGGGATATTTGTGAGGTACACAGAAACACCCCATAACTATCGTGTGTATTTTCAAAGTAGTTGGATGATTGTTGTGCAACGAGATATAAAATTCAATGAGGTGAAAGCCATGAAGTTGTCGCTTGAGAGGGAGCTACACTTGCATGCAGAGGAGGAACTTCTTGTTCCCAAATATGAGCCTCTGGATGTGGATCAGCCACAGGAGGAGATTCATGGAGTGGAGTAGTCCACTCATGCAAAACCAAACATCAGACAAGGCAGGAAGCATACCACAGAAGCTGAGAGACTGAAGGTGGATGCGGCACAGAATGTAGGAGTCCCTACATCACAGCACAGATAGAGACAGTCACCTGACCGATATACTGGATACATCGCTCTTATGAGAAAGTGTATTGTGACAGAGCCATATCCTTTTGAAGAAGCAGTGCAGCAGCCCACATCGGTAGATGCCATGGTGGAGGAACATGACTCCATTGTCATAAATAGTGCTTGGGAGATTGTTCAAGGTCGGTGGGAAAATCAGTTGTAGGATCAAGATGGATCTACAAGGTATAGCAAGTTTTTGATGGGAGCGTCGAGAAGTATAAGGCAGTATTTGTTGCCTGGGGCTTCTCATAGATCGAGGGGATTGACTATGAAGAAACCTTTGCACCTATCACGCGGTATTCTTCCATACAGACCATCCTTTCTCTCTCGAGGTAGATGGGTTGGCACATTCATCAGATAGATGTGAACATTGTGTTCCTTAATGGGATCATTGAGGAAGAGTTGTACATTGAGCAGCCTAAAGGATTTGAGATCTTCAGAAGGGAGTCACATGTGGGAAGGCTCAAAAGAGTGTTGTATGGGCTAAAAGAAGCACCCCGTGCTTGGTACACTTGGATCGATAGTTATTTCACTGGACTTGGCTTCACCAAGAGTGAGGTGGATGCAAACCTGTACCAGATTGTGGCTCAGGGTAAGCTTTTAATCATTATACTTTATGTTGATGATTTAATACTAACAGGTGATAAGCAGTTGATACACTCATGCAAGGCAGATCTTGCAAAGGAGCTTGAGATGAAGGATTTAGGCCTCCTTCATTATTTCCTTAGATTGGAAATATGGCAGCGAGAAGGTGAACTATTTGTGTCTCAAGGCAAGTATGCCTGAGAGATACTGGAGAAGTTTCACATGCAAGGTTGCAAGCCTATCGACACTCCTATTCTAAGAAATTGGAAGAAAGAGGATGCTACATCGGCAGAGGTAGTGGATGCCACTGTTTATCGACAGTTGGTGGGTTCACTCATGTATTTAGTCAATACAAGACCGGACATATGCTATGTGGTGAACCAGCTTTCACAAGCGAAGGTTAAGCCTACCAAGCTCTTTTGGAAGGTAGGGAAGCATGTCTTGAGATATCTCAAGGGCACATCTGAGTATGGTTTATGGTACAGACATATGGATGAGGTGAAGTTGTTTCACGGATGCAGATTGGGCAGGAAGCCCAACAGATAGAACAAGCACATCAGGAGGGATTTTTGGTATCAGATCTACAGTAGTTTCTTGGTACAACAGGAAACAAAGATCTGTGGCACTTAGTTCAGCGGAAGCGGAATACATGGCAGCAAGTTTAGCTGCATGTGAGGCTATCTGGATGAGGAAGATTCTGGTTGGTTTGTTCAGTTCACATTTAGATCCCACGGTGATTCATTGTGATAATCAAAGTTACATTAAACTCTCGGTTAATCTTGTGTTTCATGATAGATCTAAATATATTGATATCCGGTATCATCATATAAGAGATTTTTTGCAGCGGAAGATCATGTTGCTTTAATACATTCCAACGGAAGATCAGGATGCAGATATTTTGATGAAGGCTCTCACCAGGAGAAAATTCAAATACCATAGAGGCAGGATCTGGGTGAAGGATAATCCCTATCTTGTTGAGAGGGAGTGTTGAGATTCAACAAGATGATGAGCTTAGTGAAAAAAGTCGCCTTCACTAAGTGGGCCCGCAGGCTATTTTTGGCAAAATTCTATTTTTAGACTATGTCTATTTTTAGACATGATGATCATTCAGAAGTTGTAGGATGGTTGATAAATTTGGAAAAATCGATGAAATTCTATTTTTAGAATATTGGGCAAAGTATATTTTTAGATTGTCAATCTAAAAATAGATGCATGTCAATTATTATTAGCTCTTAATAATAATCAGACTATAAACAACAACTTATTATCTTGGAGCACTTCAGTTCAGTGCATGGATGTGGCACAACATCTGATAGAAGGAATTACGCTATTCCTAACGGTTTACTGGAGCTAATGCATGGAGGACTCAGTTAGAACTCAAGTGGCAGAGTTATGACATAATTGGAAGAAGTAGTTATGGAGTTGTATTTAGTTTAAATCAGTTAGACTCAGTTGAACTAGTTGTATCTAGTCTAACTAATTGATACACCAGTGAGAGTGGAGTGAATTAATTAGTTAATTAATTCAAAAATAATAACTCATTAATCAACTGAAAAATACAACAGTTAACTACAGTGCATCACAGTTTCAGTGGAGACCAGTGGAGAGATAGGTGAAAGGGAAAGATAGACTATCTGTTGTGACTATAGTGATGCATTTATTACATCACACACTCAGTGGAGATGCCAATTAGGATTGCACATTCAAGGATGGAGTAATTGAATTCATTCAGAGCTATTTTTTAGCAGAGATTGTGCAGTGGAGGCAGGCTAGCATGTGGCAAAGGTCGCTGCATGGATTTGCAAGATTGGTCTTGATTAGTGTATGACGATTGTACTATACTGAGGGCTTGTGATAAGCTTTGTATGTTTGTATGAGATTTTCATATGATCTCCATGTTACATAATATATATTTTGGGTTTTCAGCTTCAATCTTCCCGGTTAAAAACTGTGTTATGTGCAATTGAATATTTTTGTTTATGCTTCACATGTGTGAGCAATTAAATTTTCTGCAAAAGATTAACAAGTGGAATAGATTTAGTATCTTGCATAAAGTTAAATAAATATATTATATATATATATGAGATGAGTGATCTTAAGACATATGCATTCTTGGGCATATAATTTCTAAATATTGTCATGATTAATTAGAGATATGTCATCGTTGTGTAGTGTGTGGTGTACAAAGTGAGATAGTTTACTTCACAGCTGTGCAATTCAAGGACTGAGACATGGCCTGACTGCTGACTGAGAATTCAAAATGTGTAGTAGATTCCTGGTTGTACAAGGATTGTGTAGTGAGCAAGTGCAAGAGGCAGGGACTAGGCACTAGGAATAAGAAATGCGTAGTTCTTGGAGGTAGTGACTGCGCAATTCCAGGAGGCACTTATGGCTAAATCGATCTTGTGACTCTACAGTGTGTAGTTCAAGGGAATAAGAGGATGAGTGGTTGGCCGTGGAAGTTTCAAAGACAAGGACACTTCATAGATTGACTAAGTGTGGGATCAGTAAGACATAAAGATAAGCCTAGAACATGTAAAAAGACATGAATGATCACACACTCATAAATGATGAACCACATGACAATGAAACCTTAACACCCAAAATCAACATGAATTCATCGAAACAACGACCAAATGACACTTGCCTCCAAGTATGACACTTAATATACACCTTCACGACACAAGTGTTGTAATGCAACCAAAAGGTGCACAATGGCATAAAAATGTGTCCAACACATATTATAATAATAAATAACATAATATAATGTAGGAGAGTGTATTGGATCTACCTCTAGATGGTGTGAAATAATTCTCTTAGGTT
Source organism: Pinus albicaulis (assembly GCA_034641835.2). Classification (NCBI taxonomy): domain Eukaryota; kingdom Viridiplantae; phylum Streptophyta; class Pinopsida; order Pinales; family Pinaceae; genus Pinus; species Pinus albicaulis. The sequence continues at coordinate 749,173,830 of CM076572.1, forward strand.
ATTCAAAAATGAGTGGATTTGACACATGCAAACACAAAGAAAAAACTGGTGACACATGCAATATTGAAAGCAAGAAAAATTTACACTCGTAAAAGTAAGAATATGTGAAAACTACACTTGAAAAATATAAAGAAAGTGAAAACGACACAGGAAAAACTGAAAGAAAGAAAAAGCGACACTTGTGAAAGTGAAAGCAGGAAAAAATGACAGTAGTGAGAGAGATACTTACGAAATAAAAAGCACGCGTAAAAGCGATAGTTAGGAAAATCACCCAGAAGATAGCACACCTAAAATAAAGAGTGAGAGAATGACTAGATTGAATAATTGCACATGGAATGTTAGAAAAGGTTGCACAAGCATTTTCTCTATGAATTGTGAAGTCACTATCACCAAGGGTTGTGCAGTCATTATCATCAAGAGTTGTCCAGTTACTACCACTAGGCACTGCATAGTCACTCTATCTGGGGACTATGTAGGAATTTTCTCCAAATATATACATCTATTGTTAGGCTTACTAGGAATGGGTGTGCGTATGAATGCATCAAAATCCAAACATGTGTAAGAAAGTGACTTCCATAGTTTGAACCTCACAAGAATACTTAAGGACATAGAAAAACATCCACTAATCATGAAGTGACCATGAAAAAATTGAGATGACCATCTCAGCTTCCCCATTTATCCTAGTTATGAGTATAGTTACTCATATCCCCTTTCTTGGTTAAACACATTTACAAGGCTTACCATATCACAATTGTTTCGATCTATCAAAAGGGTAATATGTGGTCGATAGTTTAAATTGCTCATATTTTTAGTTTCATATTTTGTTTTTCTCCACTACTAATAGGCCTGTTCAGTACCTCGGTGGAGTAACTATAGGAACACAAGCATTTCTTCGCTACCAGCGAGCCTGTCCAGTACTATGACAAAGTTATTTGCTTCACCTCTCTACATAAGAAGCCTTTCTATTCTTTCACCCTTTTTTTTATTTTCAATATGCTCATTGGAATTTAATCAATGTTTATATTTCCATGGTGGAAGAGGGATCCTGACTTATTAAGAGAAAGAGAGTTTATTCCTTGAGATATTCTTATGTACCTCTAAAATTAATATGCCCACCTTTAATTTTTCTCCTTTCCCTTCTCTACTAAATTAGATCAACAAGCAAAAACATCATTCAATTACCACACCGAGTCAAGGAATGAAGAACCTAAAATATATACGATCATCATGGTTCTAAGTGTCTTTCCATTCGAATGTATTGTATTTTCTGTTCAAACATCATTTACCTCAAAATATATGTAAACCAAAGAAAATAAGGGGATCACAGATTAGGAAAACATTGTTCATCATCACAATTTCCCTTTCAAAGCTTCTCCACATTGTCTTTCAAGCCAAAAAAGAGAAATTTTCATGCATCGTATTATTGAGAAAAAACATAGAAGAAAATACATGAAAAACAAGAAATAAAAAAGAAAAATAACATAGCAAATGTAGGAACTACATGCAAGAAAAAAAAGAAATATTAGAGCTAATGAAAAGACAAGATAAATAGAAAAATGCAAGTTCGATGCAACAAGAAATAAAAACTAAGATGTGACTATACTTACTCCTAAACTAAATGACTAGAAGTTCATGGCTAAGTGAAGTGAAATTTCCAATGTAACGATTCAATTTTTTCCTGGCCTGCAAGTACAAGGATGCAGGAAATTAGTACTAGTACAAAACATTTTGTATAAATAAAAATATGTTTGTGAATTACACAAGAAATTACAGGTCATGCCTACTAGAAGAAATATGTACCATAACAAACTAACCTTAACCAATATATAACCTTACCTTTTCGAACAGAAAAATAGTCATACAAACCTCGAAATATTCTTATGAATGTACCTTCATCCATGTTCTCATTATTAGAAAACATAAAGAAATATCGAGACTTATTATTTACGACAGAGATTTCTAAGTAATATTTTTCCAACCAATCATAGATATTATCATGGAATTCGAAACAATCCTTTTGAAAACCATGAAATTCTTGAGAATGTACTCTTAATTAATGCAATGGAATCAAGGGGAGAATCTTGCAAAGGAAAGATACCTTGATCTCATTCAGAAATCTTGTCAAGATAGTGAGGGACTAACATAACCATCAACAAAGGTTGAAGTGCCTATACTACTTGACAAGTATCTAAATAGTGAAATGATAAATTATAAAAATCAATGGGTTAAACAAGATCAATCTATGTAAAACAACTATCACCAGATTTACTAATGGGAAAATGATTGTTTGAATAGAATTTGTTAGACCTAGTGTTATGATAATATTGGTGGCTTGACATAAAATATTCTTCATTGTTGATTAGTTCCCTTTGTCTGCAATTCCATATCAGACTAGTAATACAAAATCTTATGGAATTTAAAAAAAAAAATTGGCCTTGTAAATCTCCTAAACCATTTCGAATAACATGTTGAAAAAAGGATAGAAAAATATGCTAGATAAAATCCAATATCCATATCACCATGAGGGTTTTGATCCACAAACTTATTCATGCATTGAATGATAATCAAAAGGATTTCTCAGTCCATAACGAGAATGATTAGTTTCATGAAACTCATAGTAAATATTACGAAGTAATTGTTCACAGAAGAATTTGACAGGGATAAACATTTTAGCCAGTGATGATCTTTGTCTCGATAATCAGAATGATAGGATTCAAATATATGCATATCGAAGAAAGATATGCATTACAATCTTGGGTTAAATACAAGATACTTGCATGCAGAAGAATTATCCAAACAAAAATATTTAGCTTGATCCCAAGGATTAATGAAATTAACTTGAAAACGTTTGAAATCCTTTAAGAGCGAGATTAGATCCATTGAAATAATAATGATAAAATATCTTGTGAGATAATTCTAATCTAACCTAGTTCATAAATCCCATCAAGATTATGAGATCTTGACATAACCATCAACTAAAGTTGAAGTGCCTCAACTCCTAACAAGTCCTTGAACTTTCAAATGTTGAATGATTGAATTTTTCAAGCATGGTCAGGTCAGAATTTGTGTCAATAAAACTATCACCTTTTATTTAGACAATATCATTATTTATCATATTGAAGTTTTTAGAATCAACACTTTCATTAGATGTCTCAACATCACCAAATAGATTACCCAAATTATTAGATATATTTTCAAAAATTACAACATAATATTCTTCATCATGGGAAACCTTATCAGCTTGTGTGGATTTCAAATTTAGAGTGTGAATTAGAGAAACATGATATATCAATTGATTCACTACATAGACCTTCACATAAGGGCTGTTGAGTTGAAGGAAAATTTCTTGTGAGAATCTCATCTATGATCATATGAAATTCCAGATCGAAACTTTGCAAATATAAGTCTTCTTATGAAGTCAATAGATCATTCAAAGTACTTGGGCAATCATCACCATGCATATCAATGGATTCATTGTCCTTAGGGTGATGGTTTCCCAAGAGTTCATATTGTTCAAGGAATTGAATCCCACTTGACTGATTGCTAAGAGGTTGAGATTCTTGATCAAAAAATAATGTAGAAACATTATTTTGACATAGAGGAATTTGAAAGAGGGAAGAGATATTAAAATCATCTTCACTGTTATGCTCCTCTAATTATGTAATGCGACCACCTTGTAGCTGATTACCATGTGAACCGAAAAATTGAGAATTAAAAGTATGTGAAGAAATTACTAGTGGAGTGGATTGATTAAGTGAATCAAGGCACAAAGAGCCGTGAGATGTACCTGATAGATGATGACATGTATCCCTTGAAGAAACAATACTTTCGATGCATTTGGATTCATGATTAGAATCATGCACATCAATTTCATTTGGAGGAATTAAGGGATTAATATTCACTGCAAGCTCCATGGAATTATTAGAAAATTCGATGTTTTGTTGGATAATATATTGACATATATGGCATGCAAATGAAGGTGGTATAAGTGGATCAACAATATGGTTTTCATATTTCCCAACCTCAATGATAGCACTAGAGACTACCTTGTTAGAAAATGAAAAGGGAGGAGGACAAGGGAGAAAATGGGAAATAGCTTCCTCCTCTGAGATTGAAGGTGTATCATGATCAATATAAGTCAGTATCTAGTGAATTCAAACAAAGATTCAGATACAGATTGTTTCAAGGAGATTTGAAACAAATGTTGAAACTTTTAATTAAATAAACCTCCATCCACATCTTCTTTAGGAAACTCATAACAAAGGTGAATAAACTGATAAATAAAATCCTCTAAAGATTCACCAGGTTTCATTCTAATCTTATTGATTCTTTTATATACATCTTTATAATTATACCTGTCAAAGGCATGATGAATCTCCTTAAATATTTGTTTGAACGAGTGAATGGAAGCAACTGGTAAAGTGGGAGACCATTTATTATTATCGACCTTCAAGTGTGAGGGTAAAAAGTGTCCAAAAATAATTCTTCACACTCAATTTCATGAACATTACAAAATTTGAGACATAAAATTGAATGCTATGGAATAAATGTTTTACCCTTTCCATTGATCTTAAGATGCGACAACTCATCTATTAGTTCTGTGGGATTTGAAAGATTATCATTATCGAAAAAACACCTAGGGATTAAGATTTGGGAAGAGGTTTTTCAAGATAATTCAAAACATACTCAATGGGCTCATCTTGTCATTCAGTCCTCCTTCAAGCGCCACTTGTTGATGGCACTATAAATCCATCAACCAAGAGCTTCTCTCTGGTGTGAATTCCCAACTAAATCTCACACCATTTGAACTACAAGCCCAAAATGAGAAATAAGGTTGGTTCCCATTATTATTAGTAATTTTCCTTGGCTTTAATTATCAACATAAGAGATTATGCAAACAATATTTGAAACACGCGAGTAAGTTGGCAATATGAAGCAAACAATTGCAATGTATATAAGGTGCTTTCACGAAAGGGAAAAGAGAGAGTCATCCTATATAATAATAGTAATATAAGTACTATCCTAAAATAGACACACAAGAGCATGGAAATAATTTTTGATTAACCTACAAAGTAGTTCACAATATAACAACGATATTAAAAGCAGAGAGCAATGCAGATTCAACAAGATGCATACCAAAACCAATGAAATAGTTTGTTTCATTAGTATGTGTTAACATAATCATACACCATAAAAAATGAAATAATAGTATCACAATCATTCACGACATATGCATGAAAATGCGTCGGCTCAAATAGCTTCATATATTAAGTGAAATTACTAGCATATACAATTACAATGTTGCCACAGTAGCCCCAATAATGGAACATTAAGTCACTACTTGCTTCTCCAAAGAAATATTTTCTCTTCTATGCCAAGTTAAAGAAGCCAAGGTGAAAAGTCCAAAGTACCACCCTATTGAGCTATAAGGGTGTATTTATAACCAATAATGTGAATCTCCATCTCCCATGTGACTCTTGACCTCCCTCGTGAATCTTAAACTCCTACTATGATGTTTCTAATTCCTATGTGACCTTTGAGATTCTACATGGATTTTGAATTTTCTAGTGACTTTTGACATTCCATGTGGGACCCTTGGGCTTCCACACACTTTACATTTTATCATTTTTCAAAATACAATAATTATATTCCACAAATGATGTGGAAAAATAATTTAACTCATATAACTCTTGTGGTGACACTTTAAGAATCCATGACTTGGAGAGGATAACATAAGATTTCATAGTACAGAAAGGAAAATATTCTCCCTTTTTTTTGTGTCTTTTAATTATTCATGATATATATTTTCTTGTATTCCATGTTCACCCTCTAAAGGTTAAAAATTAGTTTCAAAACCCTCCAATTTGGCATGAGTGTCCATGTCCTTTTCTTGGTCCAAGATTCTTTTATGTCCTTCATGATGGTGCTTTCTTCTGCTCCTTGTTCACAAGTGCCTTTTTGTAGCCTCCCCTTGATAACCTCCCTTGAGAATCACCATACCATGTTGAGATTATAACACTTGCAAATGAAATCCACTCATGACAAGACATCATCAGTCCTAAAATTTACTAGGAATTGAATTGGGACATTGTACAAGATTTAGTAGGAGTCTCAAGGATGGAGTAGTACACAAAAGAGTGAGTAAGTGACAAGGGTATAGTCACTATAACTACATAATGCTTAGTGACTGAGGTGAAGAAAGTTAGGATTGTGAAGTTGAGGGAGTTAGGGATGCAACGTGGCAGGCTTGCTTATGGTGACTGCGTAGTTTGTAGTTCTGGGAGGACTGTGATAGTTGATTACGTAGTTGAGAAATTCAAGGCATGAGGTAGGGTCCCAATGCTGACTGTGAATGAAGAATGCATAGTAGAGGCTTTATTGGACAAATATTTTGTAGTGAAAAAGTGCAAGAGCTAAGTACTAGGCAATGAGAATGCATAATACGTAGTTCTTGGAGGTAGTGACTGCACATTGCATAGTTCCAGGAGGCAAGGATGGCTGACTGAGTCTTTTCACTATGTAGTGTGAAGTTCAAGGTAGCAAGAGGATGAGTGGATGGTTAGGGAAGTTTCAAAGACAAGGACACTTTAGAAAATTACTAAGTGTGGGATTGATAAGACATCAAGATGAGACTAGAACATGTAACAAGGCATGAATGATCACGCACTCATAAATGATCAACTACATGACAATGAAGCACTTAACACCCAAAATCAGCATGCATCTAGTGAAACAACAACAAAACAACACTTACCTCCAAGTGAAACACTTAAGATACACCTTTACAACACACGTGTCACAATGCAACCAAAAGGTCTACAATGCCATCAGAATGTGTTTAGCACTTATTATAATTATAAATAGAATCATTTAATGTAGGATACTATTCTGGAGCTTCCACTCGAGGTTTTTCCATAGTTCTCTTAGGTTATGCGCAAATGAGTGAAATCGACATATGCAAACACAAAGAAAACACAAGCGACACATGTAAGAATGAAATAAGGAAAAAGAGACACTTGTAAGAGTAAGAATAAGTGAAAAAAAACACTTTCAAAGGATAAATAAATTCGAAGTGACATAATTGAAAGAGAAATAAAGAAAAAATGACATTGTAAAAAGTGAAATCAAGCAAAAGCGACAATCGTGAAAGTGACACGAAAGAAAAGCATGTAAAAGCGAGAGTTGAGAAACTCACGCAGATGATAGTACAAATGCAACAATGAGAGAATGACTAACTTGAAGAATTAAATTCTCATTTTTTAATGGAATTGTGCATTAACTATCAACAAATTTTACACAAGCACTTCCTTTATGCATTGCACAGTCACTACCACCAAGGGTTGCATAGTCATTATCAATAGGAGTTGCACAATTACTACCACTAGGAACTGCACAATCACTGTATCAAGGGACTGAGCATGAAATATTTCTAATCATTGTGGTATGTATTTAAGGATAAACATTGATTTTTAGGCTTTCTTGGAAGGGGTTCGCTTATGAATGCATTAAAATCCAATCATGTCTAAGAAAGTGAATTCCATAGTTATAATCTCACAAGAAGACTGAACGACTTATAAAAACATCGACTAATCACGAAGTGACCATGAAAAACTTGAGATGATAGATCATAAGATAAAAAGGAGGCTCCAAAATTTAGGATGTAGGAAAAATTTTGGAGCGTGTTTGTCGCAGTGAAAACATGCCCATAGTACCATCTCCCAACGTATGTCCTTGCTAGGTACTCAAATATTGATTCCCCTATTTGGTAGGTCAACCTGACTGCATTGAAATCCCGACTCGTCCAAGCGACCCAACTTCATCGAAATCCGTACTCGTCCAACCAACCCAACTGCATCTAAATCACAATTCGTTTAACTAGCCCAAATAGGGTAGAACTTGGACCAGTGCCAACCCATGACTAGGGCTGACTCTCAACCTCATCAACCTTTCGGTCCAACCCGAATTAATCCTATTATGAAATATTTAGACTTAGTCATTTTTTGACCTTCTATACCTATAATTTCCTTATGAAATTTCTTCAGGCCCCTCCATCTTATCCAATGTTTTTGGTAGCTTTACAATTCAATGGATGTGATAAAAATGTGGACACCACCCTTTCCCCACCAACGTCACAAGGGGTGGTTCCACTATCATGGTTTCAGAACATGGTTCCACTTCCCCCTATTAATGACCATGATACAGCCTAATCATATGACGACCATTATTTAATGTGAATCCCCATGCCCCTTACTGACCTAGAGAGGAGTGGGGGATCCACTATTAAATCCCCGTCGTTCAAGCAATGTTCGACCTTTTTCCTTGATTTTTTTCTGGTACCATATGACCTATATATGCCTCCATTCTTGGCACTTTTCCTCAAATTTTTAGTTTAATGGACTACGGGCTTAAGACTATCCCACAAAACTCTCATCATTCTAGCCTGCACATAATTATATGAATATAAGTATAGCATCTCCCTATCCTTTATGATATTAACCTAACATCAGCCTTGCACAAATATTTAAGTGATTATATGCGTGAAATGCAATACTCACATATAATATCATTTCCCCTCTTGACCTTAGAAGGCTTTTGGCTTTATAATTTTTAAACATACATAACATCATGCTATCCTTCATGAGCTTATAAAATACTAGGTTGAATTGAACTATGTTAAATATTTGGGTATATAAATATACCCGAATCTATCCATCTTGAGAATTGGTACTGGGCACCATGACTTGTATGCATATATACACATTTATACAAACACAAAACACGTGACTTAAATTTGGTAAGGATATTAAGGCACCTAACTAACTCGGTCTCTACATGTGTATGTATTTTATGTATATAGAATCTATATAAGTTCCCTCTCTCTCCTGAGATTTCTATAGTCATATAAATACCAATTATAAAAATTTCATTAAGATAGAGAGATTATGCAACAATATGGATTTTTCCCATTTCTTATGCTCAGATAGTTAGGTAATTCCAAGCTACAAATTAAACACAGGAAATGAACCATTCCATAGAATTTGTACATAGGATATTAACATCCTTCAATAATTCCACAAAATTTTAATCAATACATTAAACACATACATGTTATCCACATGCAACATAATAAAAATTCCAGACATTTATCTTACACATACATGATAAAATTTCATAAAAGCCATAGTAAATTCAAACATTTCAGCCAATAATTCCATGTACCCATATCCTACAACCATGCAATGTTTCTCAAAGTTGTACAATAAATTCCATAAGGAAAATATCTAACTTCACAAACCTCAACTAAATGCATTCATTTACAATAAGGAAGGTGGTCAAACCGAATGTGGGACTTCAACTTTCTACCCATTTTTAGACTAGTTGCATCCAAAATAACTTGCAGTAGTCACCCTCAAGCCATATCCATGATCTAAGTGGAATTTTATTTAGTAATTTTAGTTGGAGGCCATACTTAGCTCAACGAGGATAGGAATCACTTATATCTTTAGGTGGTTTATCATCTTGGAAAGAACAACATAAATTCACAACACTAGGTGGTTTATTAGTTGTGGAAGGCAATTCTAAGGGTGATTTATCAGCCAAATAATAAGCACCTTGGGTAGTTTGTCAATTGTCTCTCAACTAGCACCTTTCTACATGTGGATTCTCAGCCCTTAGAAAGCACCCTGAGTGGTTTCTTAGCCACTTCTTTGCAAACACTCATTCTCATCTCCTGAATATTTTTTGAAGTCCTCTTGGTCACAATTTCACCTTTTATGGAATTTCTTCCCTTAGCTCATAATCCTTTCCAATGTTCCTCATGTGCTCCACCAAGAAAATGTCCAACCCTTTCATTATTGTGCAATTCCCTTTTTATTTTCCTCATGGGTGGTTATTCATGATCATCTTGGAAGCTTCCTCTAATTTTTTAAAAAGTGATGCTAGGTATCTCCACACAACCTTATTTTTCATCTTCCTACATAGATCATGGATTTGTGGTCCCAAAATTTATTCTATTACATAAGAATATATTTATTGTAATTCAAAGTGTCATTACATTACAAAAATTATGTGGAATTCCACCAAGGGTGTCACAACATGCAAGATATGGATGTTGAAGTTGCATCCAAATGCCATGACCAAGTTCCTCTGGAGCTTTAAGAGGAGTTGACTCAACTTGAATGCGAAGAATTGGAATAGAGAGTGACAATCTCAAACACATTAGTACTAGCAACATGGGAACCATGGGCCCCCGAATTAGGATAAAACTTGTATATAATGAGTCAATATATGTAGGAATTGAACATTTACTAGACTATAAAATACCTCTTTGGAATGTTGGGAAAATACTGAGAAGGGGGGTGAATCAGTATTTAGGGCTTACTCAAAACTTTTACTTTTTCCTTACTAAATTCCATACGCGACTTTAATGAACCCAACTTGCATATATACGCGGATATCCTTAAGAAAACTTGTGTATTACGAAAGATCTTATTATGCATATAATTCTTTACTTAGATCAGTGCATCATTCATTCATGAGATGTTTTGTAAGCAGTAAGCATGTGCATTAAGAACAGAATAAATCATCACACATAAGAAACACACATGAACACAAGGATTTTAAGATGGAAACCCAATTCGGGAGAAAACCACCATTGTTATTGTTTCTATCTTTAATATTTATTATAAAGAAAACTTCTTACAATCATGTACTGGCGTAGACTCATACCAGCACGCAAGCACCCACCTGTAGAAGGCTACAACCTTCTCTCATTCTCCAACTACTACTGAAAGGGAGCTTCAACCCCCTGATCTCATTTACCAGCCACTCTTGGAAGGGAGCTACTACCCCTTGATCTCGTTTACCAAATACCATTGGAAGGGAGCTACCACCTCCTAATCTCATTTACCAGCTACCACTGGAAGGGAGTTACAACCCCCTCACTGAAGGCTTCGACCCTTAGCACCACCATGGACCATGTTTCATCAATTTTCATACTGGATCCAATAGCTTTCACACAACACACCTTGTAGGCCTCTTTTCATCAGATTTTCAGACTGAACCCACTCCATACATTTAAGCTCAAATAACATACATCAAACTGAAACTTATAACCCATTCAATTCATTCATTGAATCATCAACCAATCAACCAACCAACCACTGATCTTTAATCATAATAAACTAGTATCATAATCAGTATTCAAACAACTCAGATTTGTATGAAGACATCTTGACCGAAAACAGTAATACAGAAAAACAGATCAGAGATTTCCCTCTGCACACTTCAACAAAACCCTAGATTCCATATGTGCTTTTACTTCACTGGACCCACGTATATACGCACTTTCACAGAGATAAACCTGCGTATATATCTGCAACTATTTCAGGACTAACCTTAGATTCCATACCCACTTTTTTTGAACCTAACCTGCGTATATACGTGCTTTTGGTGCGACAAACCTATGTATAGATCTGCAAATATTGCAGGGCTGTGCAACTCTTCAGAATAGATAAACAGGTCAGATCTTACCCTTCACTTCAGAAAACATTCGCGACGTCTCATATCTAAACATTCCATAAACAGATCTACAAGATATATAGTCATTTCAGGTCTAGAGATCGTGATCCATCATTTTATTCATAGGTGCATTATTAATTCAGATCGATCAATAAATTGCAACCCATTCCATGTAGATATTCTTTAGAGTGAAGTATTCATTCAATACCCAGACACATGCAAACCCTTTCACTATGATCTTATTCTCCTTATATAGATTTAACATTTATCAATACCATGAGCCAAACCACACAACTTCTGATGGTATTCTTGGACGGAATCAAATAGACAATGCCACATTCAATATTGTGGGCTAATACCATGGTAATGCCCCTTGGTATCATAATTTTAGAGCACAAAAATCATACGCGACTTGGGACGTACTTATCCGCGTACATATGCAACTTGGCCTTTACAAACCGGCATATAAATTGTGACATATTATATTTATCATTTCTCTAGCACTTGTTGGAACTACTTTCTCTGTCACATCTAAACTGATCTATAGATACATCATTCTTATATCATTAAAAAATAGGTTTCTTAACATAGGCAACTCGTCAAGTAGGTTTGCATCAAGGACAACTTCATCAAGTAGGTTGCCATCAAGGACAACATATTACATCATATTGCCAACAATCTCCCCCTTTGGACTTGATGGCAACCACGATGGTGTTTGATCACCACAACAGGTAGATACACTAATCATAACCATTATTCAAACACCATGATACTCTCCCCCTTTGACATCAAGGGCAAAGGGCGGATCGAAACCAAAACAAAGTTTCTCTTCCCTTGTAGAAAGATGATCTCTATAGATCTGAGGTGCGCTGAACTTACCATGCTCCCCCTAAGTTCATGTTGAATATTAAATGAAGTACATGACTTTTCAACCGAGTATGACCTTTCCTATCACCAATTACTCATATTTGCAACAATGATCCAACTAAGTGGATTTACATTTTGACTCAACTACCCAACCAAGTGGGTGTTCAAATTGGAACGAGTCCTTACATGACTGAATATAACAATTTACATCATAGATCTCAATATGACCTTTTCATGAGATCAGACCACATCAAACACTTAGAATGCCAATAATGCATCCTTTCCCACAGGACAAGTGCTCCCCCTTAGCTTGTGCACCCTGAACACTTTCAACAGCAAATCATCAAGGCATATTCAAAAAATATATTAGAGAATGAAACAGAAATGTAAGAACTGGAACATCACCAGAGATACCCAACAATCCTACAACTGTTTTGAAAATGCTGACCCAGAAAATTATGCCAACAAAAACCCATACACTATTTTTTTTATATAAACTCACGTATATACGCGACTGTCCTTTATGAAATCTGCGTATTCAATTTAATCTTCTAAATTTAAGTAGATCTGATCTTCTAAGTAGTAGAGACAATTCCCAGCTTTTTTTGAGATATTTGAATGCCTCCCTGGGAAGAGGTTTAGTAAATATATCGGCAACTTGTTCTTTGGAGGGAACATACTCCAATTTCACCTTTTGTTCAAGTACTTGTTCATGTAAGAAGTGATACTTGATAGGAATGTGCTTGGTCTTGGAATGCATAACAAGATTATTTGAGATACTGATGGCACTTGTATTATCACATATAATGGATATGGGAGGTGAACATTTGATTTAATTCATCAAATTACAAATATGACTTTTTAAGACCAAAATACCTCAAGAGAGAGATCATATTTCAAAACCATCATAATGCCAACAATGCATTACTTTGAGCAAGGCTAATGCTCCCCCTGAATCTAAGCATCCTGAACATCTTCACCAACCAATTCATCAAAGCATCTTCATCAAGTAGATAATCAAAACTTAAAATCATATCATTAAATATAACCATCAACATCAGATCAAGAAATTTATTACTGTCAGCAACATATCAGAAACTATTTTTGAGTCTTCCTCACTATTTTTCTTATCAAAGAAAAACATACGCAACTATCTCCAATGGAACTCGCGTGTATACGTGGCTTTAGTTCATGAAACCCTTGTATAGAAAGTGAAATACAGAAAAAATTCACGACTCCAACTCCACCTGAACTTATACCATCTGTACCTGTCTTCTCTTGTCACATCAGATGCATTGTTAGAAATAAACACAACCAGAATTACCAAACCAACCATGGGAATCACCATATATTGCTCCCTCTGTGATGACACATTACTGATTCCTATAATGTATCTCACATCACTCCTGCAATCATTATGAGAAGTAAACTTTAGAAGCGGATGACTGTAGTAGGGTCAACATTCCCTATGTTTTTTACTGGGGCTTCTTCTTTTTCCAGCTTTGCTAGAAATTCTCCAATTTCTCAAATCTGTTCATCATACTTAATATGCATTCTTTTTCTACATGCCCATACTTTTTACAAGCATAACATCTTATGTGACCAGAAAAGGGAGCATAGGGATCATAATATGTTTTTCTAATATTTATTCTATTGCAATCAACTGCTTTATGACCAAAATTGCTGCATGAAAAACAATATCCCTTAAAGAAACCTGAGTACCTGGGAACTGACTGTCTTTCTGTGTAGTGTCTATCTGTCTTTGAATGAAACAATTTGCTTCTGTACTTGGCTGCAATATGTCCATAATTATGACATATAAAGCATTCAACATTATTGATCAAAGGAGAGAATCAATTGATACTTCTATATTTACGAGCGAATAATTTCATTTGAGAATTCATGATTGTTGGTTGCCTTTCTGTCTCTTTAAACACTTCAGGTTTTGCATTGATATCCTTTGAATCTTTAGCTTTTTTTTGTGATCTAGATTCTCCTTTCATAGTTTCATGAAAACCAAGACCAAATTTAATAGAGGGAGACCTTTGACTACTAATAATATTATCCAAAATCTTAGTACTATCTTGAAATCTCAAGAATTCATCCTTTTCTTCTAATTTACCTTTCAAAATGTTTACCTCAACCTCCAATGTTTGGCATTTATTTTTCATACTTTCTTCGACCCTTCTCCCTTATTCTACTTGTTCATTCAAGTTTATAATCTCTTCTTTCAACCCATTTTCTTGTTCTTCAAATGATTGTATAAGTTCTTCATTATTCTTATTTGATGTTTCTAGATCTGCTTTGAGAGAGATGATTTTTTCTTCAAGTCCTTCACCGTGATTGGTTAATTCATCCTGCAGCCTTTGATACTTGTTTATTTGTCCATTCATTCTAGAGATCATATCTTTGTAGATAGATTCCCTCTCATTAAATAATCTTTGTTGATCTTCAACTTTAATCTTGATATTTGCAATTACTGCTTCTAGATCCATAACATTACTTTCACTTTGGTTTTCACTATGTTCACAATTGCATGCATAAGAAAGTGAATCACAAGAACAAAAATCAATACCTATTTCATCTTCTTCATTTTTTTCTATACATGTTTTCTAAGATATCTTCTTTCTTTGAGTAGCATTTTCTTTTGCTTCCTTCCCATTGAGACGGATCTCCTTCAAGCGATCAAGCTCCTTCAGAAGAACCTGCTCTGATACCAATTGTTGGGAAAAACATTGAGAGGGGGGGGGGGGGGGGTGAATTAGTATTTATAGCTTACTCAAAACTTTTACTTTTCCTTACTAAATTCCATACATGACTTTAATGAACCCAACTCGCGTATATATGCAAATATCCTTAAGAAAACTTGCGTATTACCAGAGATCTTATTATGCATATAATTATTTACTTAGATCAGTGCATCATTCATTCATGAGATGTTTAGTAAGCAGTAAGCATGTGCAGTAAGAACAAAATAAATCATCACACACATGAACACCAGGATTTTAAGGTGGAAACCCAATTCGGGAGAAAACCACCGATGTTGTTGTTTCTTTCTTCAATATTTATTATAAAGAAAACTTCTTACAATAATGTACTGGCGTAGACTCATACCAGCATGCAGGCACCCACCTGCAAAAGGCTGCAACCTTCTCTCATTCTCCAGCTACTACTGGAAGGGAGCTTCAACCCCCTGATCTCGTTTACTAGCCACTCCTGGAAAGGAGCTACTACCCTCTGATCTCATTTACCAACTACCACTGGAAGGGATCTACTACCCTGTGATCTTGTTTACCATCTACCACTGGAAGGGAGCTACAACCCCCTCACTGAAGGCTTCGACCCTCAACACCACCATGGACCACGTTTCAACAACTTTCATACTGGATCCAACAGCTTCCACACAACACACCTTGTAGGCCTCTTTTCATCAAATTTTTAGACTGGACCCACTCCATACATTTAATAATAATAAACTAGTAGCATAATCAGTATTCAGACAACTCAGATTTGTATGAATACATATTGACAGACAACAGTAATATAGCAAAACATATCAGATACTTCCTTCTGCACACTTCAACACAACCCTAGATTCCATACGTGCTTTTACTTCACTAGACCCGCGTATATACGCGATTTCACAGAGACAAACTTGTGTATATATCTGCAACTATTTCAGGATTGACCTTAGATTCCATACACGATTTTGTTGAACCTAACCCACGTATATGCGCGCTTTCGCTGCGACGAACCTACATATATATATGCAAATATTGTAGGGCTGCGCAACTCCTCATAATAGATAAACAGCTCAGATCTTACCCTTCACTTTAGAAAACATTTGCCACATCTTAGATCTAAACATTCCATAAATAGATCTAGAAGATATATATTCATTTCATGTCTAGAGATCCTGATCCATAATTGTATTCATAGGTGCATTATTAATTTAGATCTATCAATAAACTGCAACCCATTCCATGTATATATACTTCAAAGTGAAGTATTCACTCAATATCTAGACACATGCACACCCTTTCACTATGATATTCTTCTCCTTATATAGATTTAACATTTATCAATACCATGAGCCAAACCACACAAATTCCGATGGTATTCTTGGATGGAATCAAATAGACAATGCAACGCTCAATACTGTGGGCTAATACCATGGTAATGCCCCTTGGTATCATAATCTTAGAGCACAAAAGGCATACATGACTTGGGACGTACTTATCTTCATACATACACGACTTGGCCTTTACAAACCCGCATATACATTGTGACATATTATATTTATCATTTTTCTGGCACTTGCTGGAATTATTTTCTCTGTCACATCTGAACTGATTTGTAGATACATCATTCTTACATCATTAAAAAATAGGTTGCTTAACATAGGCAACTCGTCAAGTAGGTTTCCATCAAGGACAAATTCATCAAGTAGGTTGACATCAAGGACAACACATTACATCATATTTCCAACATGGAAGAGTGACCCTGAATGGTCAGGAGGTGAGACATGATATACACTAAACCCTCGAAAACCTTCACACTTATATGAGGCAAAATGATAGAATACTTGATAAGATGTATTTGGAGCTAGCCTATATTTAACAACACTTTGTAATTCCATCAAACACTCTACGACCTCCTTGGGATCATGTGAGTCCAATACTAGTATCTGGTTTTGAATCCAAGGCAATTTACTAACGTTAGAATGCTTCTCATATCTTCTTCTCTTTTGTTTTCCATGCGATTTTTTTTTTGAATGATTAGTAATCATAGGATTAACCTATTATGCTCTAATACTATTATGTTATTTACGTATCTCTATACTCATAATTGAATTTAATTTTGGATATAATTTGGTCTCCCTCGGGAGATACCAAAAAGAACTCTACAATCCTCGATGTAATTTTTGGTTAACAATAATAAACTTTACTATAACATACCCTAATAACCTTGCATGAAAATGCATGGCATTAATTTTTTTTTACACAAATGTTCCACTGATAACCATCTAAATCACTATTTCATATTCCTCACTAACCATTAGATATAATTTTCATGAGTACATAGAGTAAATTTATTAGAGGAATACGTCCACTTGGTGTAGAGAAGTCGATGATGGGGTGCACTGTTAAGACGCTCCGTATGCAAGGTCACCGGTTCGAAACCTGTGGGTTTAGGATTAGTCTAAACTACCAAAAAAAAAACTTTATTAGAGGAATAGTAAGTTGCATAACCATTAACAACCATTGTTGTAGTATATTAGCATAAAAAATATGATATAACCATGCATCCATTTCATGATTCCTTTAACAAGATTAATTAAACACATACTTAACATTATGAACATCACATTAGAAAAGGAATCAACATCATCAAACTGACACAATAATCAATCACCTCATTAAACACCAATACACCCTGGAAACCCCATAGGGTGAAAACCAGCAAACATTTAATTTTATTATTAAACACTCATGAAGGTGTTCATCCCTCACTCAATGTCTTATAAGGGAGTCCATCCCTTGACCATTATCATAAAATATTACAAGGAATTTCATTTAAATTCAAAATATCTAGCTTAAAGACATTATAATCATTATGATAGCATTTACCCATTAATATTAAATATTCATATCTTTTTGGCATGGTTGTTCTTATAGTGGGCCATCCTGTAGCTCACACTCATCTACATGGACCATTAATTATTTATTTGCCACCATGTTAAGAATAATATATCCTTTGCACAAGTCACCATAATTTCCTGCAATTGTTTTCTTCATCATACATTGATGTCGATATTAGATAAAGTATTAATCAACGCATTCATAAATTTATACAAGTGATGCTTCTCCATCTATTCATGTACATTCATGACATCTAAGCATAATATAACGACATGATTCCATTAAAAAATCTTCATATGCGCTAGTTCTAAGCAGGTACCATCAAAGGATGTCTATAAATATATATCACAATAACTAATGTTTTTCTAAGCACACATTCTTGCAAGACAAATCACTACATCTGTCCAGAAATTTCTTTAAAAGAAACTAATACATTAGTTATTATCTTCATGCATGTGAATTACATAAAATTTATCAAAATAACTAATGCTCAACTTATCACTTTTGATGCATGAAAATACATAAAGAAATCTAGCACAACATATATTGTTCCTATGCATGAAAGTGCATATGCTTTCCAAAAGGATCTTCCCAAAAGAATTCTTAACATAATAGATCATGCAAACAAATGTTTCCTTCTCAAGGAAATCTAGCATAATAAGGCATGCAAAAACATGTTTTATTTTCCATAAAACAAATTTAATAAAACATACAAATACATGTCTTCTTTTCCAAGGATAATGCCAACATTACCCACATGAATTCAAAGGAAACCAACACATTACTATGGTTTTTGTGCATGTAATTTATCTTCTTTCTCAAAGAAGCGTTTCCATTGTAGGTTAAAAAAACATGTTATCATTTCCCACATACAAATGCATATTCTTTCTAATGAAAGCTAATCCAAATCTTGCATGCATATACATGATCTTACTCCAAAAGAAACTAGCATAATAGCTATGATAGCATAAAGTAATCACATATTTCTTTTTCTAAAGAAATATAGCTCAATAGTTATATCCATGCAACGGACATATCTCTATAACATGACTATTCTTTATGTATGCAAGATCTTATCATAATAATCATTTTTAAATGTATCCAAAACATATCCCTCCTTTACGAGGATATAGCTACTTATGTTATATATGGGAATACTTTACCTTTTCAAATAAGAAACCAATGCAATTAACTATCGTTTCTATGCTTCTGCATATGTGTTCTTTTCAAATGAAATGACAGTTTATTTTTACAAATAGCACATACTTTTTTTCAAGAAACCAAAATATTTTCTCTATCTTTTATGTAAAAAAATTTCATGTGTTTGGTTTCAATAAAGTATCATAACCAAATCTTCTTTTGTGCATAAGAACAAGGAAAGTCCTTTTCATTTTAAATAATAAAAATCCTAACCTTTTACGCATTAACTATGCAATTAATCAAAACTATCCATAACAGACAAATAATTTTACCCACCAACACATGTAAATTTTGAAAACTCTTGTAAAGTAATTAACATAATTGACTTAGCCCATGTGGTGTAGAGCAGTCGGTGATGGAGTGCATTGTTAAGGCTCTCTGTCTGCAAGGTCACCGGTTCGAAACCCGTGGGTGATTAGGATTTAGTCTAGACTACCAAAAAAAAAAATTAACATAATTGACTTATCTTTCATGCACAAGAAAAACATATCCTTTCCCAAGAAGATTACCATGAATTATATTATCTCTATTCATTTGATCCATGCATAGGTTATTATCTTTTGTCATATATATATATATATATATATATATATATATATATATATATATATATATATATATATATATATATATATATATTTATTATCATAACTCTCATACGTAACACCATGGAAATATTTTACCATGACTAAGCACAAAACCATTATGTTCTTTTTTAAAGAACACCACAAAAATTATGCATTGTATTTAACCAAAAGGTCACAGTTACTTATATTTTCTTCAGCAAAAACCTATGTCTCATAAACACATAAGGTAATTATTCTTATAAAAAACTTCACATTACGAAAGCAAATCCCACTTTCCAAGAAATGTTGATGGTTGGCACTAGAATCCAAAAGAAACCATTCAAGAAGGTAAACTTAATTTACCTACATCCCTATGCCCAATAACTCGTGAGAGTTTTTCCAAAACCTTAACTAGTCTCTATCCTCATAAATTATTTTTGACAATCATTAGAAATATTTTCTTCATAAAAAAATAACTTGCTAACTAGTTCTAACGATTATATAATGATGAATTATTTGAAAGGATTAAATACATTCAATATTTACATACCAGACATTTTCTAAGCAGGTGCTATAAGAAGCTAAACCATTTTTCCATAACTTGTTAACTAGTTATACCGACTATATAATGATGAATTATTTTCAAGGATAAAATACTTTCAATCTTTACATATGAGACGTTTTCAAAGTAGGTGGTATAAGAAGCTAAACCATTTTTCCAAAAATATTTGGTTTATTCATTCGGTCTTTCTTAGCCATCATGGCATGGGGCTGTGACAATGACCTCTACATGCTGAGTATGGAATCAATGGAACAAGTGCATCGTTCCCTCTCACCAATCCCAAATATTTCCCAACCATCATGGCATGGGGCTGTGACAGTGACCTTTGTGTGTTGAGTATGAAATCAATGGAACAAGTGCATCATCCCCTCTTTTAAATCAAAAATATTTCCTTCATTGCCACTTTTTACAGACGAGACTCCATATTATGGATTATGAACACAAAAAAAACCCGTTCTACAACCCCAAACAGTTGTGTTGTTTAAACATTTCAAATATCGAATGAGGATTGTAAAATTCCACGGATGTGACTTCTCTAAAAATTTAATGTACAACACTCAAGAATATTTCTTAAAACTATAATATATGGTCCTTTATTTATTATAATCCCCAGTAATTTCATTTCCTTCATATTAACAAACAAGACAAATGGCAAGAACCTCCTTCAAATAGTTACAAAAATCACAACTACAAGAAACCCTAACGAATTCTTGGGATCAACTAAACAACATTAAGTTAAAAATATAATTCGTATTAATAAATAATTAATGCCACATATGTTGTCTGGGTGTATTACATACTCCCCCCCTTAAATAGAACATTGTCCTCGATGTTCATCATTGACTTTTACTAATGATATACTAATCTAAACAACCTAAAAGGAATCATTTCCCTTCAAAATAAAGAAATTTCATTTCCAAGTAATACCATTAAATGAAAAATAATATTTAATCCATGGTCATAGGCATGCATAGCTACAAAAATATTCAATTTCTATACCAACTTACCCTTACTTACCAATTAATCTTGGAAGTCATGGTCACTTTTCTGCAAGAGCTCCAATGGTTTAAAAACTCAACAACATGCAGCATGTAATCCATAATCATCAAATCCAACATAATCACATTAACCACAACATTTTTAACAAAGTAAATGCATATAACTATCACTCATTTATACAATGTCAAGTGATATTTTAACCACAGTACTTCTACAAGTACTTGAAAAGCACCAACACTCTCATCATCAAAATGATAAATCATTGCACCACGTGCACACTGTCTTAGATCCCACTAAACAAATCCACACGGTACTTATAAAATTACTCATAGAGAACCTAACACTCTCTCATCATTAAAATGATCACTAAATTCACTAAGCACATATTGTCTTAGCCCCTGCTAATACATTCAAAATATTAGAAATACGATAAAGGAACTACACTTCTAATAATTCCTTACTGGGCTCTAGGTTCATTTCCAGTCAATATTTACATAGAATTTTTTGCACAAACATAGAAAAATCATTTTCAAGATAACAAATGACTGATTAGTTCATATTTTTAGCTATGAGAGCCAGCATAGGCTAAAGAACGCTCCTCCCAACCAATGGGAATTGGTTTCCATAACCAGATCAAGTCATTTTCACATACAGACATTTCTCTGATAGAGACCATACCAAGTCCAATATGGAATTACACTAGCCAACTAGCTCAAGAATTCCAACACACAAGGCTCAATATAGGATTCCTCTTAGCAATGTCTTGCTTATTCCTCTAATAGTGTCCCCTCTATGAGGAAGTTTGGGCCTCCTCCAACAGGCCCCAAAATCAACAGAGTTGCCTTAGGCTTTTTCCCTCTTCACTATCTTGGAAAAATATTCTCCCTTACTAAGATCATCTATCTCTAGGGAGAGGAAATGCAGGTAGGAAAACACCATCAACCCCTATGAACAGGAAAACACCATCAACCAAAGGCTTTTTGTCCTTTCAAAACTGTTCACATTCATGTTAAAATTCTCTTTTAGCATTCCTTCCCATAGAAATCAACATAATGAAACATATGAACATTCTACATAAAGAAAAACGAACTTTTATGTACATCATACATCATACTTTCCCCTCAACATGAGCCTACAATATCTACATTGGTAGGAAACATAACTAACATACAAGTTGTATACATTATGATTTTCCAAATAGCACAATCATGCACATAATAACATTATACTTTATCATTTATAGTTTCAATTCACATTGAAATGTTTTACTTTCACGGTTTTTGTTGTTGCCATTAAACTACCCATGCTTAATCTCATCAACAACACTAGTCATAAATACGCATTGCTCAAATAAGTATTCATTTTCGCAATCATTTTAGTTTAATGTATATAATTTTTTCATGCATAAAATTATATACAAATATTCATTAATGTGCATATATCAATAACGATTAGGGTAACAGTCCAACATTTTCAATTCCCATAGTGTAATGTTACCAACATACTGACACATTAAGTAACTACCATAATCACTTGTTCACAACTTGCAATAAGCTTTAATGAAATTTAATTCATTCATATATTTTTTATTGGTTAGTCATGCAACACTAACTAATCAACCATGACAAGTCTGAATAAAAAAATAGCAATTACATTCAAGTCTCACTACTCGATCCATTGTGTATTTCTAACATCTAAAAGAATTCATTCAATTTCCTTTTAAAACAGTCTATCATCCTCTTTGAGGACTTCACCATATTTTGCATTAATGGATTAATTTCACACACTATCAATATACACATTCATCCTCTTTAAGTAGTGCATGGTAACTTTAATTATGTTCATTAAATATATCAGTAATATGTCATATATGAAAATGCTAATAGTAAATTCTCACTTTCACTAATGAGTAATTAGGTTGTTCATAAGTGCAACAAAGGTTTTAATGTCTTGTATCCTCAACATGATTCAAATGTTATGAAAACAGTTTGCAACAAAATTTATTACTTACTACTCTTCAATGGAGATATAAACATGAATCACACATGTCATGTCAAAATTAGTCTACTACATATATCAATATGTAGATTGTTAGTCTCATACCTGAGTTGATTCCCACTAGTAGCATACCTCAACTTATTTTCCGCTTAATAATTCCCAAAGGCACCAATGCTGCAACCTTTAGCTTTGATACCACTTGAAACATACCTGGATAACCTCACATGAAAATGCATGGCGTTAAATTTTTTTTACAAAAATTATCCATGGATAACCATCCAAATCACTATCTCATGTTCCTCATTAGTACATAGAGTAACTTTAGTAGAGCAATATTAAGTTACATAACCATTAACAACCACAATTGTAGTATATTAACATAAATTTTATGATATAACCATGAATCCATTTCATGATTCATTTAACCAGATTAATTAAACACATACTTAACATTATGAACATCACATGAGGAAAGGAATCAACATCATTGAACTGACACAATAATCAATCACCTAATTGAACACCAATATAGCCTAGAAACCCTATAGGGTGAAAACCAGCAAACCTTTAATTTTATTATTAAATGTTCGTGAGGGTGTTCACCCCTCACTCAATGGCTTACAAGGGAGTCCATCCCTTAACCATTGTCATAAAATATTACAAGGAATCTCATTTAAATCTAAAATGTATAGCTTAAAGCTAGTATAATCATTATGATATCATTTACCCATTAATCTTCAAACTTCATATCTGTATGGCATGGTTTTTCCTACGGTGGGCGATCTTGCATCTTACACTCATCTTCATGGACCATTAATTATTTACCTACCACCATGTTAAACATAATATATCCTTTGCACAAGTCACCATCATTTCTTGCAATTTTTTTCTTCAACATACATTGATGTCAATATTACATACAGTATTAATCAACCCATTCATAAGTTTATAATAGCGATGCTTCTACATCTATTCATGTACATTCATGACATGTAAGCATAATATCATGAAATTCTTCCTTTAACAGCTCTACATATGCACTACTTATAAGCATGTACCATCAAAGGATGTTTATAAATATATTTCACATTAACTAATATTTCACTCACATAAGCATACACTATTGCAGAACAAATCATTACAACTGTCCAGAAATTTCTTTAAAATGAACTAATACATTCGTTATGCTCTTCGTGCAAGTAAATTACATAAACTTTATCAAAATAAATAACCCTCTAGTTATTACTTTTGAAGCATGCAAATAAATCTAACACAAAGGATGTTGTTCGTATGCATGCAAATGCATATGCTTTCTGAAAAGATCTTCTCAAAATAATTCTTAACACAATAGATCATGTAAACACATTTTTCTCTATTCAAAGGAAATATAGCATAATAAGGCATGCAAACACATATTTTTGTTTCAAATAAAGCTAGCATAATAATGAATGCAATGACTTGTTTCTGTTTCAAGGAAATATAGCATAATAAGGCATGAAAAAACATGTTTTATTTTCCATAAAACTACTACAATAAAACATACAAATACATGCCTTATTTTCCAAGGATTATACCAACATTACCCATATGCATTCAAAGGAAGCCAACACATTACTATAGTTTTTGTGCATGTAATTTATCTTCTTTCCCAAAGAATCTTTTTCCAATGTAGGGTAACACAACATGTTATCATTTCCCACATACAAATGCATATTATTTCCAATAAAATATAATACAAATCTTGCATGCATATACATGATCTTATTCCAAAAGAAACTCTCATAATATGATAGAATAAAGTAATCACACATTTTTTTTCTAAAGAAATATAGCTCAATAGTTCTATCCATGCAAAGGACATATCTCTATGACATGACTATTCTATATGTATGGAAGACCTTATCATAATGATAATTTTAAAATGTATACAACACATATCCCTCATTTAAGAGGATATAGCTATTTATGTTATATATGGGAATTTTTTCCCTTTACAAAAAAGAAACGGATGCAATTAACTATCATTTCTATACTTCTACATATGGGTTCTTAACACATACTTATTTTCAAGAACCCAAAATAGTTTCTCTATCTTTTATGTACAAATTTTTCATGCATTGGTTTTCAATAAAGTATCATAACCAATCCTTATTTTGTGCATAATAAGTAGGAAAGTTATTTTTTTTTAAATAATAAAAATGTTAACTTTTTGGGCATTAACCATGCAATTAATCAAAAGTATCCAATATATAACAAACAAATAATTTTACCCACCAAAACATGTAAATTTTTCAAACTCTTGTAAATTAATTAACATAATTGACTTATCTTTCATGCACAAGAAAAACATATCCTTTCCCAAGAAGATTCCCATGACTTATATTATCTCTATGCATTTGATCCATGCATAGGTTATTATATTTTGTCATAACTATATATATATAGATTATCAAAACTCAAATCCATGGAAATATTTTACCATGACTAAGCACAAAACCATAGTGTTATTTTTTAAAGAACACCACAAAAATTATTCATTCTATTTAACCAAAAGGTCAGAGTTACTTATCTTTTCTTCAACAAAAACCTATGTCTCATAAACACATAAGGTAATTTTTCTAATACAAAACTAAACATTCCAAAAGAAAATCCCACTTTCCAAGAAATGTTAATGGTTGGCACTATAATCCAAAAGAAATGATTCAAGAAAGTAAACTTATTTTACCTACATCCCTATGCCCAATAATTCATGAGAGTATTTCCAAAATATTAACTAGTCTCTAACCTCATGAATTATTTTTTAAAATCATTAAAAACATTTTCTTCATAAAAAAATAAATTGTTAACTAGTTCTAATGACTATATAATGATGAATTATTTGCAAGGATGAAATACATTCAATCTTTACATACCAGACATTTTCTAAGCATATGGTATAAGAAGCTAAACCATTTTTCCATAACTTGTTAACTAGTTTTATTGACTATATAATGATGAAGTATTTGTAAGGATAACATACTTTCAATCTTTACATACGAGATGTTTTCGAAGCAGGTGGTATACGAAGCTAAACCATTTTTCCAAAAATACTTGGTTTAGTCATTCGATCTTTCTTAGCCATCATGGCATGGGGCTATGAAAATGACCTCTACATGCTGATTATGGAATCAATGGAACAAGTGCATCGCTTCCTCTCTTCAATCCCAAATATTTTCCAGCCATCATGTCATGGGGTTGTGACAACAACCTCTATGTGTTGAGTATGGAATCAATGAAACAAGTGCATCTTCCCCTCTCTTTGATCCCAAATATTTCCTTCACTACCGCTTTTTACACATGAACCTCCAGATTATGGATTATGAACACAAAAAATGAGTTGTACAACCCCAAAGATTTGTGTTCTTTGAACATTTAAAATATCGAATGAGGATTGTAAAATTCCAGGAACGTGACTTTGTTGAACTCTTAGTTAAACTGAGAGGGGGGGGGGGGAGATGAATCAGTTTAACACATTCATGGACTTTTAAAAATTTCCTTTAAACTTATTTACACCTTCATTTCATGATCAGCTTATTATATGATGAAACATCAATCTTAATATGTGAGTAGAAAGTATTAAGCAGATTAAATACAGAACATCAACACATAATCATCATGCATATGGACAACAAGTATAAGTGGAAACCCATAAGGGAGAAAACCACATCTTATTATTTTTGTGATGGAAAGGCAAGCTCCAACTCCCTCTCACCACTGATTTTTTGTAGGCTCCAACCTACAGGAGGCTACTCCCTCAAATTCTGCATGCTACAATGTGCAAGGAAGCTCCAACTCCCATCTATTTTCTATAGGCTAAAACCCACAGGAGGCTCCTACCTCAACCAGCTACAACTTGAAATGGAAGCGCCAACTCCCATGTATTTTCTATAGGCTACAACCCACAGGAGGCTCCTACGTCAACCAGCTACAACTGGACATATATTAAGCTACAACTTGATATGGAAGCACCATCTTCCTCACACTACTATGAAAACACATGCTTATTTACCTGGATATCAACTCTATTCTATTCCTTCTTCATTGTTGTCCTCCAGCCTTCATATCTTCTTTAAATCATCTCTAGATCTTCATAACTTCTCTTTCTGCTCCTTCTTCTTCTCACTCTTTCTCACTTCTTTCTTCATTCTCTCAACATATTTATGCATATGCTGGTAACATTATTTATAGGGATCACCTCATAATTGTTTGCATTCCACAGGGAATTTGAAATGAACAGGTATGACTCTTTGCCTTCCTTCTCATTTTCTTGTCTAGCACATTCAGAATAGTATAACAGAATGTATACATTTGTGTATTACAATGGAGTTTTTTTTTGCCTATGGAGACTTGCCTTTGCATCACATACAATAAAATAATTAAATAATTTACATTTACAGTTACAAAAAATATATTTCAATTCAGCCCTTTTAGCTATTGGCTCGCTGTCCATTTGTCCTTTATGTTGTTGTCACTATCTTTTTAGTTTCTGCGATTTCATCATATCGGTTCTGCCTAAGTGTATTTTTCCTTACTCGACCCAGCTGGCACATTTTCAATAGTGCCACCAAATCTCCTTTCGCCCAACTCTGCCTCTTCTGCTTGTGCCCACAACCTTCAAACTTTTCTTCAAAACCATTGTTTCCACATCAACCATTGTTTTGCATGAGTGTCAGGTCCTTACCCGAGCCTTTCTACCCACATTCATACTTTCCTATTTTATTTACGTTATAATCCTCCTTTTTCTCTCTAAAGAGATTTTAAAAAGTAAATCCACATACTTTCGGACTTCAAATGCTTTAGGTTTTAGCTTTGATCTATATCGTGTCCGCTTTCTTTACCGCACTTCGGCGATTCAGTTATCCGATGTGCCTTCGTCCTTCTGATCTCTCGATATGCAATATGCTAAGGGTCCCACCAGGTTGTATCACTACTTCGCATCGCAACTTAACTTACGAATTCTTATCACATGAGCATTGCCGATTGCGATATGCGATAGCATCGCATCGCATCACAAATTCTACGAATTATGGATTCTTATCATATGATCATAACCGATTGTGATATACGATCGCATCGCATCTATCGTTCGCATTGCATTCCTCGAATCGCATCGCCTCGCCACTTCGTGGTATGCAATGGACTTTGCATCGCCGTTGCACGATGTAGCGTTGTGTTTCCCTGTGTCCCTTCACATTGCCACTATCCATCGCATCGCAGCTTTTCTCATCCATCTAGCGGCTATCGCATTCGCTTGCGATGTCCGATATGATCTATGTCGTCTATCTCCTTTAATCTCATCCGTTGATCATGCCGGTCCCACACTTTGATCATTCTGCCCTTTTTGTATAATTTGGTTTAAACACCAGATATCAACATTATAATATATATCCGGGCCCACAGAATTCCTGATGTTCAATCTTACTTTTCAAAGAAATATGGTTATAAACCATGACAAACCCATCTCATGAAATTCAAATCAATATATCGACTTTGGTTAAATTACCAAAGAAGCCAATAGTAACAATATAAAGGTTTTGGCCCACATTTACCAACCATCATATGGAAATGCATTTTATACTTTTGAATTTGATAAAGTTTATCAAAGGTATCAATATACATAAACTTTCTCGGCCACAGCTTTACCAATCCACTTATTCCATCAATTATATTATATAACCTCTACTTAATAAAGTTCTTACCTTGGTTATAATATCAACTGCCAATATAACATTATGTCCGGGTCCCACAGCATTTCCGACTCGCCCTTCCACTTTGTTTAATCGATCTATTCGCTTCCTTCATCTAACGATGGACGCACACCTAAAATGCAATGCTTCTAATCCAATGAATATCACGTCCAAATAACCTTCGACAGTTAACGACTCCAAAGCATGTGAAATAAGTGGTTTTAGACATCCACATGTCACTTGCGGAGGCGTATCGTGTTCATTCAGGGAATTACCACTTACCAAGTCTTACCCACATGAAAATCATTTGTTGGTTTGCAAAAACCACCTCTGTGCCATCATTTATGATTATGCCTTCACTGTTCTATTTTGTTGTTTTCCACATTTCTGCTTCCAACTCTTCAATACGGCACCTTCGTATACTTGGTGAAACACTTAAACAATCCATCGATTCATTTCACTGCGCCATTACTTTGTTTTTTTTGTCTTTGTTCAACTCATGATTTCAAACAGGCCAGGGTTCCACCCAATATTCAAACCCATTCTGGCAATCAAAAAACACATGGCTTATTCATCTTTTGAGGTTCTCATCCATCGGTTAAAAATACAATAAAACCTAAATGTGACTCAACCCCCGGATCTCACTACACTGTGTATACACAACAGAATGTGTAATTTCTCCTTGAAATTATTTAAAATGGCCTTTTAAGAATACACAGTCTCATACCAAAAAGACGGAAGTTCTTCTTCCATTTTTGTCTAATTTTCTCGTAGGCTTACAAAACAAAACCCTGACTATTCAAAAAAACTTCTTCCTGTCTAAACCATCCTCTTGTATCCTATGCCACTCTACTTTCTTTCTCTACAACAATTTCGTCTCTGTTATTGATTCATGGTTCCATACTCTGTTTGTTTACGCTGTCCCATTATGTGACACTGGTCCCACCACGCTACTCCTCTTGAGCTTGTTCTTTATTCTAAGTTCAGTGATCTCTCCTGAGCTTATTTTGCTGCCTTTGCTCCTTTTCTTCATTAGTTGCTTCTATGTGGCTCTTTTATGCTTTCTTAATACATTATTTCTTGATCTGCTCCTTTTCCTTATTGTTGGTTCTTCTCTGCTCCTTTGCCTTATAGATAGTTCAGGTGCTGCTCCTTTGAGCTCCTTTGCCATCAATGACAATATTTCCAACAGTCTCCCCCTTTGGCATTGATGGCAACACATCCACCAATACTCCAATGCTTCCTCCAAGTCTTCCTCCCCCTTTTACATCAATGGAAAAAGGTTGCACATCTCTCAGTGTAGATTTTATATTTTCATTTCCTCTCTCTGAATTGTGTTTAGGCCCTTCTTCTTTTGACTTTATATCTTGTTGCTCCAGACTGGTGTACACGAGTTGTTGGGAGAACACTTTTGAGAATTATTGAACTTGTATATATACAGTAACTTGATACCATCCCAAAGCTCAGAATTCTTGCACTTGTATAAAGTGTTGGTGATGATAGAACAACCATATATAATCATACTTATACAATCAGAGATGCATCATTGGACCAAAACAAAAATACTGAGAATACTTAAAATATACTTCAGTCTCTAGTATGATCTTCATCAGAAATACATATCTGTTGAGGAAGATTATAGATGGAATATGTCTTCTTCTGCAATACACATCTACAGTAAAACATCTATTCAATTATGATGATGCCAATATATCTTTTATAGCTGTGGTTCACCTTTCCTGCCTGTTGGTGGTGATATGAGTTAGGAAGCTGACAAGGATATTACACTTAATAGCTGAAAGGTCCTTGTTACTAATGTGAACAATGAATCAACCCAGAGCTTATAATTTATTGTGAGATTAGACGATATCTTTCAATCTAAGGGACCAAATGACTTTACTATTTGTATAATGTACTTTTAAAACAAACCCTTGAGGCTAGATACATTCAATGTATTGGACAATCTCACTTATCAACCATGCAATTTTATTTATGACATAAGGGGGTATTTATGTCAACAATCAACCTCTCTTTAATGGTGAAATACCATCAACTCATTTCTATTGAAATATGCTTTTGATGAATCAATAATATACTTTTAGCTTCAACTATAAGATTAACACAACTAGTCCTTCAAACTTCAGATACTTTGACTGTTCTATCATGATGATCTTTACCAAACCATCTTCAAGTTGTTTATGTGAAATCTCAGCCAACATACTTTACACAGTTTTATGAATGATCTTAAGAACGAGGCCTTGAAGATATATCTGTGCTGACTTGAGGAAGGCATGCAATTATATCTATAAATAGATATTGCTTCAATTCTCAATATACTACTTCAAGTGTAAACAAAATAATGATTCTTTTGCCCTTTAATTGACCCTTTTATGCTTTAATAATGTGGATAACGCTGGGTATACTACCTTGATGTAATTTTTCCATAATCCTTTGATCCTGATGACCTGTACCATACCAATGCTCCACTGAAAACACTTGATATTCTATTAACAGGCATGCTGCTTGTACCAAATACCAATTGATACTACTTTGATGAACCATGCATAGATTTCACTTCAGCTCACACATGAACCCATAGTTAAGACAACCTTCATAGTTTCTACTAGTGATCTTTCCACTGTTCACACCAACAATCATAAATATACTGAATTTGATCTTGGCATCATTAACCATTTTTCTTATTCTGTCATTCTGTTCAAAGGAATTCCATTCCATGTTCCTTTCTAGGACTACTCCAGAATCATTGCTGCTTTATATTCAATTCAACTATTCTAACATAATGATCATACTCATCCTTCTTAATGTGAGTCATTGTTAATTCTAGTAGTATGATGCACAATGTGATCATCCTTTATGGATCTTTCCATTTCTGTAGCTCGAAACATAATTTTTGTGATTTTAACCATTCATCACTTAATGTGTTGATGTCTTCTTAGCTTACATGTTCATGGCTGATGTTCCCTCTACCATCATGGCTGCTTTTTGCCTTCTCTTCTTCCATTAACCTGTTGGCTATTATGTGCTTCAGGTATTCTTCTTCCTCTATAGTTCTCTGTTAGAGAAATTGTCGTTTCCCTTCTTGATATTATAGTTGTTCTCATTCCAAGGAGCTCTTCTTAGACTACTTTCATGGGGACTATTTATGGAATGCTCTCCCCCTAGGATGTTTCTTCTTAGAGCAGATCCCCCTGAGACTCTGATGGATTCATTATGTTATTTATTTAACAGAGTCCCCCTTTCTATTTTCCTTCCAAACTTTATTAGGGTTCTTCATAATGTCTGCACTTCTTTTTGATTCACAGTTTTGTCAGATTGGATTGGATTCCATCATCTGTATAGAGTTCTTTAATGTATATGGTATTTTACAATATTTTTATTTGTGACCAAGCTTGAGGCATACATAAAATCTTATTTTACCAAGGTATGTTTCAGCTGATGTAAAATATTTTGTTCCCCTTTTTTAACACAATTTACATTCAACATATTTATGTCCAAATTCATTGCATGAAAAAAAGTAGCCATGGAATCGATTAGTGTACCTGGTGAAAGGTTGTCCTCTCCATTTGTTTTCTTGAGGTAGTCTTTTCATTTTCTACATCATTTGTTGTTTGGAATGGATTTTCTTTGTCTTACAATATGTTGCAATATGTCTAGGTTTGTGGCAAGAAAAACAAGTGATACTTCTCATAGGAGGAAAGAACCCCCTTTGACAGCTTTCGAATTTATTCAATTCATATTCAAGAGTGTATGAGCCTGTTTCAGCAGACTATTTCTTCATTTCGTTCTTTGTCATATGAGGTTGTTGCTTGTTTCTGTTTACTTCATTGCAAATCATGTTCTTGCTGGCTTCTACTTATGTAGGAATATTTTGAGTTGCTTCATTATCCTTTACAGCTTTTACAAAAATGATATTCTTATTATATTCAACCTTGGACTTATTGGTTTCTCCTTTATATCCTATCACAGAATTTATGAGAGGAGACCTTCGAGCATTAAGAATCTTGTCCAACTGTTCAGTGCTTGTCATTCAAGGAGTGTTCATTGATAATTCCCTTTTAGTGTTTTCTAGTTTCTTTCTTAGCCAAACCACTTCTTCTTCCAATTTCTCTTGCTCCTGATGTTTATCTTTAATTTGATTTAGCAGAATGTCTTCCACCTTCTTAGCTTCTTCAAGTTATACTTTCAATTGTATGAGGTCTTCTAAATTTGGTACCTCTTTTACACATTTGAGGAGAATGTCTTTCTGTTTTCTACACTTGAGTTTAATTCTGTCTATTTCCTCCAAGGCACTTCTTAGCTCCCCCTCAAGATCTATCTCACCTTCTTCCTCATCTTCTAGAAGGAATCCTTTAGAATATTCCTTGGCAATTCAGAGGTTCCTTCTTCATTTGAGGATTCATCTGAGTTTTCAGATGCACTGCTATCTTGCTGGCATAAAATGATCTTCTATTAAATCTCTTCCCTTTCTGCCAGTTATTTGTTTTGGTTTTCTCTGTCTCTTGAGTCTGATTATTTGTTTTCTTAAGAGGACACTTAGATGAATAGTGCCCAACGCTTCCATAGTTAAAAAATTTAAATGGAATCTTACCTTTATACTTGCCTGAGCCTCTATCCAATCTTTTGAAAAATTTAGCCTATTCTTCATCAAATCAGGAGCATGTATCTTTCTTTTTCTTCTTTTCTCTTCTCTATCTTAAAGGTTGCCTCCCTCACATTTGGCTTCCTCTGTGGAAGTCTCATCTCATAGGCTGTTAAGTTTCCAATTAATTGGTTCATGGTAAATGTTTCCCAATCAGTTTTTTCTTCTATGGCAGAAACATTGGGGTTAAAACTGGATGGTAAAAATCTCAATATCTTTTGAGCAATTACACATTCTCTAATGGTTTCTCCTAGAGCTTTCATGTTATTCACAATTTCTGCAACCCTTAAGAATAAGCTGGCAACATCTTCTTCTTCATTCATTTTTATATTTTCAAATTGAGCTCTACAGACTTGCAGCTTGGCAACCTTCACCTTTTTATCTCCCTCATGGATAGTTTCTAATGTATCCCATATTTATTTGGTAGTCTTTTTGTGCATTAATTTGATACATTCTGCCTCACACAAACCACTTAAGAGAGCATTCATGGATTTTTCATTAGCTACAAAATCTAGTTTGGCATCTTTCTCTGAGTCAGACTCCTTTGGGGCATATCCCAATTCCACAGCAGCCCAAACTTCTATTCCTAGAGACATTATGTACGTCCTCATTCTTATTTTCCAGAAGGCATAATTTGTACCAGTGAAAAAAGGTGCCTTATTTGTTGACCATCCTTCTATACTAGCCATCTTGGGGACCTAGGATCTCCTTCCAGTTTTTAAACTGATACAGAAGGAACCTGCTCCGATACCAATTGTTGAACTCTTAGTTAAACTAAGAGGGGGGGGTGAATTATTTTAACACATTCATGGACTTTTAAAACTTTCCTTTAAACTTATTTACACATTCATTTCATGATCAACTTATTATATGATGAAACATAAATCTTAATATGTGAGTAGCAAGTATTAAGCAGATTAAATACAGAACATCAACACATAATCATCATGCATATGGACAACAAGTATAAGTGGAAACACATAAGGGAGAAAACCACATCTTATTATTGTTGTGATGCAAAGGAAATCTCCAACTCCCTCTCACCACTGATTTTATGTAGGCTCCAACCTACAGGAGGCTACTACCTCAAATTTTGCATGCTACAACATGCAAGGAAGCTCCAACTCCCATCTGTTTTCTGCAGGCTACAACCCACAGGAGGCTCCTACCTCAACTAGCTACATCTGGACATCTATCAAGCTACAACTTGAAATGGAAGCGCCAACTCCGATGTATTTTCTGTAGGCTACAACCCACGGGAGGCTCCTACCTCAACTAGCTACAACTGAACATCTATCAAGCTACAACTTGATATGGAAGCACCAACTTCCTCACACTACTATGAAAACACATGCTCATTTACCTAGATATCAACTATGTTCTAGTCCTTAAATTCATTGTTCTCCTCCAGCCTTCATATCTGCTTTAAATCATCGTTGGATCTTCACAGCTTCTCTTTCTTCTCATTCTTCTTCTCACTTCTTTCTTCATTCTCTCAACATCTTTATGCATATGCTAGTAAAACTATTTATAGGGATCACCTCATAAATATTTGCATTCCACAGGGAATTTGAAATGAACAGGTATGAGTCTTTTCCTTCCTTCTTATTTTCTTGTCCAGCACAGTCAGAATGGTATAAAAAAATGTATACATTTTTGTATTACAGTGGATTTTTGTTTTGCCTATGGAGACTTGCCTTTGCATCACATATAATAAAATAATTAAATAATTTACATTTACAGTTACAAAAAATATATTTCAATCCAGCCCTTTTAGCTCTTGGCTCATTGTCCATTTGTCCTTTATGTTGCTGTCATTGTCTTTTCAGTTTCTGCAGTTTCATCATATCGATTCTGCCTAAGCGTATTTTGCCTTACTCGACCCAGCTGGTACGTTTTTAACAGTGCCACCAAATTTCCTTTTGCCTCACTCTGCCTCTTCTGCTTATGCCCACAACCTTCAAAATTTTCTTCAAAACCGTCATTTCTGCATCAAACATTGTTTTTCACGAGTGTTGGGTCGTTACCCGAGCCTTTCTACCTGCGTTCATGCTTTCCTTTTTATTTATGTTATAATCCTCCTTTTTCTCTCTGAAGCGATTTAACAAAGGAAATCCACATACTTTCGAACTTGAAATGCTTTAGGTTTTAGCTTCGATCTGTATCGCATCCACTTTCTTTATCGTACTTCGGCGATTCAGTTATCCCATGTGCCTTTGTCCTTCTGATCTCCTGATATGCGATATGCGACGGGTCCTACCAGGCTGTATCACTACTTCACATCACAACTTAACTTACGAATTCTTATCACATGAGAATTTCCGATTGCGATATGTGATAGCATCACATTTCATTTATCCATCGCATCACAAATTCTACGATTTATGAATCCTTATCATATGATCATAGCCAATTGTGATATGTGATCGCATCACATCGCATCCATTGCATCGCATTCCTCACATCACATCGCCTCACCACTTTGCGGTATGTGATGGAATTTGCATCAACGATGCACGATGTAGAGTTATGCCACCACATGTCCCTTCGCATCGCCACTATCCATCACATCGCAGAGTTTCTCATCCATCCAACAGCTATCGCATTCGCTTTTGATGTATGATATGATCTCTGTCGTCTATCTCCTTTAATCTCATCAATTGATCACGCCAGTCCCACACCTTTGATCATTCTGCCATTTTCTATACTTTGTTCTAAACACAATATATCAACATTATAATATATATTCGAGCCCACAAAATTCCTGACTGTCAATATTACTTTTCAAATAAATATGGTTATAAACCATGACAAACCCATCTCATGAAATTCAAATCAATATATCAACTTTGGTTAAATTACCAAAGAAGCCAATGGTAACAATATAAACGTTTCGACCCACGTTTACCAACCATCATACAGAAATGTGTTTATACTTTCAACATTGATAAAGTTTATCAAAGGTATCAATATACATAAATTTTCTCGGCCACAACTTTACCAATCCACTTATTCCATCAATTATATTATATAACCTCTACTTAATAAAGTTCTTACCTTGGTTATAATATCAACTACCAATATAACATTATGTCCGGGTCCCACAGCATTTCCAACTCACCCTTCCACTTTGTTTAATCGATCTATCCGCTTCCTTCATCTAATGGTGGACGCACACCTAAAATGCAATGCTTCTAATCCAACGAATATCATGTCCAAATAACCTTCGATAGTTAACGGATCCAAGGCACGCGAAGTAAGTGGTTTTGAACATCCATGTGTCGCTTGCGGAGGCGTATCGCATTCATTCAAGGAATTACCACTTACCAAGTCTTACCCACGTGAAAATCATTTGTTGGTTTGCAAAAACCACCTCTGCTCCATCATTTATGATTCTGCCTTCACTGTTTTGTTGTGTTGTTGTCCAAATTTCTGCTTCCAACTCTTCAATACGGCACCTTCGTATACTTGTTGAAACACTTAAACAATCCATCGATTCATTTCACTGTGCCATTACTTTGTGTTTTTCGTCCTTGTTCAACTCATGATTTCAAATAGGCCAGGGTTCCATCCAATCTTCAAACCCATTCTGGAAATCAAACAACACATGGCTTATTCATCTTTTGAGGTTCTCATCCATTGGTTACAAATACGATAAAACCTCAATGTGACTCAACCCCCGGATCTCACTGCACTGTGTATACACAAAAAAATGTGTAATTTCTCCTTGAAATTATTTAAAATGACCTTTTAAGAATACACGGTCTCATACCAAAAAACGGAAGTTATTCTTCCATTTTTGTCTAATTTTCTTGTAGGTTTACAAAACAAAATCCTGAATGTTGAAAAAAAATTCTTCCTGTATAAACCCTCCTCTTGCAGCATCTGCCACTTTAATTTATTTCTCTACAAAAATTTCATCTCTTCTATTGATTCATGGTTCCATACTCCATTTGTTTATGCTTTCGCACTCTGTGACACTGGTCCCACCACGCCACTCCTCCTGAGCTTGTTCTTTATTCTAAGTGCGGTGATCTCTCCGAAGGTTGTTTTGCTGCCTTTGCTCCTTTTCCTTCTTTGTGCCTCTTTTATGCTTTCTTATTGCATTATTGTCTGATCTGCTCCTTTGCCTTATTGATGGTTCTTCTCTACTCCTTTGCCTTAGAGATAGTTTAGGTGCTGCTCCTTTGAGTTCCTTTGCCATTAATGACAATATTTCCAATGGACTTATCTAAACATTTTATGTGCAACACTCAAGAATATTTCTTAAAACTATAATATATGGTCCTTCGTTTACGATCATCACCAATCATTTCATTTCCTTCATATTAACAACCAAGACGGATGGAAAGAACCTTCACAGTAGGCTAAAGAATGCTTATCCCAACCAAATCGAGTCATTTTCACATCCAGACATTTCTCCGACATAAACCATACCAAGTCCAATATGGAATTCCACTAGCCAGCTAGCTCAAGAATTCCAATGACCACATAAGGTCTAATATAGGATTCCTCTTAGTAGCATCCTGCCTATTCCTTTGATAACATCCCATATATGAGGAAGTTTGGGCCTCCTCCAATGGGCTCCAAAATCAACAGAGTTACCTCAGGCTTTTTCCCTCTTCACTATCTTGGCCAACTCTTTTCCCTTACTAAGATCATCTATCTCTAGGGAGCGGAAATCCAGGCAGGAAAACACCATCAACCCCTATGGAAAGGCAACCACCATCAACCCAAGGCCTTTTGGCATTCCAAAAATTTTCACAACTGTACGGCATGTTAAATTTATCTTTTACCATTCCTTCCATAAACATTAACATAATGAACCATATGCACATTCTACATAAAGAAAAGGAAACTTTTATGTACATCGTACATCATACATGGCTATCAAGATGAGTCCACAATATCTAGATTTGTAGGAAACATAACTAATATATAGGTTGTATAAACTATGATCTTCCAAATAGCACAATAATGCACATAATAACATTATAATTTTTCATTTACGATTGCAACTCACATTACAACGTTTTAATTTCATGTGTTTTCTTGTTGCCATTAACCTACCCATGCTTAATCTCATCAACAAAACTAGTCATAAATATGCATTGTTCAAACAAGTATTCACTTTCACAATAATTTTAGTTTCATGTATACAATGTTTTCATGTATAAAATTATATACAAATATTCATTAATGTGCATATATCAATAACAATTAGGGTAACAGTCCAACATTTTCAATTCCCATAGTGTAATGTTACCAACAAACTGAAAAATTAGGTAACTATGATAATCACTTGTTCACAACTTGCAATAAGATTTAATCAAATCCAATTCATGCATTTAAGTTTTATTGTTTAGTCATGCAACACTAACTAATCAACCATGACAAGTTTGAATAAAAATCTAGCAATTACAGTCAAGTCTCACTACTCGATCCATTTTGTATTTTTAACATCTAAAAGGGTTCATTAAATTTCCTTTTAAAACACTCTATCATCCTCTTTGAGGACTTCGTCATATTTTTCATTAATGCATTAATTTCACACACCATCAATATACACATTCATCTTTTTTCAGTAGTAGATGGTAACTTTAGTTATGTTCCTTAAATATATCAGTAATATGTCATATGTTCAAATGTTAATAGTCAATTCTCACTTTCACAAGTGAGTATTCAGGTTGTTGATAAGTGCAACAAAGGTTTTAATGTCTTTTATCCTCAACATGATTCAAATGTTATGAAAACAATTTTGCAACAAAATTTATTACTTACTATTCTTCATTGCAAATATAAACATACGCACGTCATGTCAAAAGTAGTCTCCTGCATATATCAATATGTAAATTATTAGACTCATACCTCAGCTAATCCACTAGTAGCATACCTCAATTTATTTTCTTCTTAATAACTCCCAAAGGCGCGAGTGCTACAACCTTTACCACTGATACCACTTGAAACATACCTCGATAACCTCACATGAAAATGCATGGCGTTAAATTTCTTTTTACACAAATTATCCATGGATAAACATCCAAATCACTATTTCATATTTCTCACTAACCATTAGATATAATGTTCAACAGTACATAGAGTAACTTTAGTAGAGGAATAGTAAGTTGCATAACAAATAACAACCACTATTGTAGTATATTAACATAAAATGTATGATATAACCATGAATCCATTTCATGATTCCTTTAATCAAATTAATTAAACACATACTTAAAATTATAAACATCACATCAGGAAAGGAATCAACGTCATAAAACTGACACAATAATCAATCACCTCCTTAAACACCAATATAACCTAGAAACCCTGTAGGGTGAAAACCAACAAAAAATTAATTTTATTATTAAATGGTCATGAGGGTGTTCACCCCTCACTCAATGAATTATAAGGGATTCCATCCCTAAACCATTGTCATAAAATATTACAGGGAATTTCGTTTAAACCTCAAATATCTATCTTAAAGCCATTATAATCATTATGATAGACTTTACCCATTAATCTTCAATCTTCATATCTTTATGGCATGGTTTTTCCTATAGTGGGTGATCCTACATCTCACACTCATCTTCATGGACCATTAATTATTTACGTGCCAACATTTTAAGCATAATATATCATTTGCACTTGGTCACAATCATTTCTTGCAATTGTTGTCTTCAACATACATTGATGTCAAGATTACGTAAAGTATTAATCAACCCATTCATAAATTTATACTAGTGATGCTTCTCCATCTATTCATGTACATTCATGACATGTAAGCATAATATCACGACATGCTTCCTTTAACATCTCTACATATACACTAGTTATAAGCATGTACCATCAAAGGATGTCTATAAATATATATTACATTAACTAATATGTCTATCACATAAGCATACATTATTGCAGGAAAAATCATTCCAACTGTTCAGACATTTCTTTAAAATGAACTAATACATCACTTATGATCTTCGTGCATGAAAATTGCATAAAATTTATCAAAATAACTAACCCTCTAGTTATTACTTTTGATGCCTGAAAATACGTAAATAAATCTAACAAAACGGATGTTGTTCCTATGCATGCAAATGCATGTGCTTTCCAAAAGGATCTTCCAAAAAGAATGATTAACACAATAGATCATGAAAACACATGTTTCTCTGTTTCAAGGAAATCTAGCATAATAAGGCATGCAAACACATGTTTCTGTTTCAAGGAAATCTAGCATAATAAGGAATGCAAAGACATGTTTCCATTTCAAGGAAATATAGCAAAATAAGGCATGCAAAAACATGTTTTATTTTCCATAAAAATACTGCAATAAAACATACAAATACATGTCTTCTTTTCCAAGGATTATACCAACATTACCCATATGCATTCAAAGGAAACAAACACATTACTATGGTTTTTTGTGCATGTAATTTATCTTCTTTCCCAAAGAATCATTTTTCAATGTTGGCTAACACAACATGTTATCATTTCCCACATACAAATGCATATTATTTCCAACGAAAGCTAATGCAAATCTTCCATGCATATACATGACCTTATTCCAAAAGAAACTAGCATAATAGTTATGATAGCATAAATTAATCACACATTTGTTTTCTAAAGAAATATTGCTGAATAGTTCTATCTATGCAAAGGACATATCTCTATAGTAATCATTTTTAAATGTATCCAACACATCACTGCTTTAAGAGGATACAACTACTTCCCTTTTCAAAACAAGAAGAGAGATGTAATTAACTATCATTTGTATGCTTTGCATATGTGTTCTTAACACAACCCAAAATAGCTTCTCTATCTTTTATGTACAAAGTTCTTCTTTTATGCATAAGAACTAGGAAAGTCCTTTTTTTCAAATAATAAAAATGTTAATCTTTTATGCATTAACCATGCAATTAAGCAAAACTATCCAATATACAACACAAATAATTTTACCCACTAAAACATGTAACTTTTGCAAACTCTTAAGTAATTAACGTAATTGACTTATCGTTCACGAAAAAAAACATATCCTTTCCCAAAAAGATTCTCATGACTTATATTGTCTCTATGCATTTGATCGATGCATAAATTATTATCTTTTCTCATAACTAAATATATATCTTTTATTGTGTTTTTTTTTAAAACACCACAAAAAAAATATCCATTCTATTTAATCAAAAAGTCACAATTTCTTATCTTTTGTTCAAAAAAAACTATCTCTCATAAACAAATAAAGAAAGAAAATCCCACTTTCCAAGAAATGTACTTATGGTTGGCACTAGAATCCAAAAGAAATTCAAGAAAGTAAACTTATTTTACCTACATCCTTGTGCCCAATAACTCATGCAAGTTTTTCCAAAACATTAATTAGTCTTTAACCTCATGAATTCTATTTTACCATCATTAAATACTATTTTCTTTATAAAAAATTAACTAGTTAACTAATTCTTCCAACTATATAATCATGAATTATTTACAAAAATGAAATACTTTCAATCTTTACATACCATGCATTTTTTTTTCAAAGGGTGATATAAGAAGATAAACCATTTTTCCATAATTTGTTAACTAGTCCTACCAACTATATAATCATGAATTATTTACAAAAATGAAATACTTTCAATCTTTACCTACCATGCATTTTTTTTTCAAAGGGTGATATAAGAAGATAAACCATTTTTCCATAATTTGTTAACTAGTCCTAACGACTATATAATGATAAAGTATTTGCAAGGATGAAATACTTTCAATCTTTACATCCAAGACATTTTCGAAGCAGGTGTCATAAGAAGCTAAACCGTTTTTCCAAAAATACTCGGTTTAGTCATTCGGTCTTGCTTAGCCATCACGGCATGAGGCTGTGACAACGACCTGTACGTGCTGAGTATGGAATCAATAGAACGATGCACCCTCTCTTCGATCCCAAATATTTCCTAGCCATCATGGCACGGGGCTGTGACAACGACACGCTGAGTATGGAATGAATGGAACAAGTGCATCGATCCTTCTTTTCGATCCCAAATATTTCCTTCAGCCTCCCTACTTTGTATTATGAAAACAAAAAAACCAGTTCAACAACCCCAAAGAGCTGTGGTGTTTGAACATTTAAAATCTCGAATGAAGGATTGACAAATTCCACAGACGTGACTTCTCTAAAAATTTAATGTGCAACGCTCAATATTTCTTAAAAATATAATCTATGGTCCTCTGTTTATGATCATCCCTGGTCATTTCATTTCCTTCGTATTAACAACCAAAACTCATAGCAAGAACCTCCTTGAATTAGTTACACAAATCACAATTGCACGAAAACCTAACTAATTCTTGGAATCAACTGAGCTACACTAAGTTAACAATATAATGCTTGTTAATAAATCATATAATTCGGGTTAATAAATCATATATTCCACGTATGACGGCTGGGGTATTACATTGGCTTTACACCCAA
This sequence comes from Pinus albicaulis, assembly GCA_034641835.2. NCBI lineage: Eukaryota > Viridiplantae > Streptophyta > Pinopsida > Pinales > Pinaceae > Pinus > Pinus albicaulis. The sequence goes on from CM076572.1 coordinate 749,217,018, forward strand.
AAAAACACAAATATAACATATAGAAATTGAATATAATATATAAAGTGAAATGGTAATTTAAAATATAAAATTTAAATTACTTCGAGGAGTTGTGTAAATCATTTCGTCTTTATTAAGAAATTGATAAGTGAATAAAGAAAATATAAATAGAAAAACAACATAAGTAATAAATATGATATTTCAATGATGATGATGATTATGGTGATTAACTTCCATTGACTTCAATCTTTGGTTTATCAGACCTAAAGAAAAAAGTTATTTAGTTTGATTTAAAATTTTATTCCTATGCTCAAAAATCTTGGAGAGAAGTCTCCCGAGCTTACTATAATTTTGACGTCTTAAAAGGCTAGGAAGGTCAGTATTGCAACAAAGATTATGAAATAGAGCTCTAATGTGGTTGTACTGGGGCACTCTAAGAGGAAGTGATTTTCATTCTCGATGTTCATATTCTCATAGAGATGGCAGATCCTTTCCATCCATGGTGTTTTAGGAACTGTCCAACGACCTGTTTCACTATGGAGCTCATGAGAGTTCATTCTAATCTTGGCTATTTTAATTTTCTTCTTTGCGCTAATTAAAACAAAGATATACTTTTGATCTTCTAGGGTGGGGTTGATGACCTCCTTATAATATCTTAATTTTCTTTTAGCTGCTAGATCCTTCTCACACCACATTTTTTCTTTAAACTTAGAAGTAACAATTTTTTTAATGTTATTAATGTTTTGCAATGAAACATTCTCGTCAATCTCCCAATGGCTTAACCAGGCCCTGTTGTCTTTATACCAACCTCGTTTAAGCCTTAGGTGGTTTTGGATGGAATTTAAAGCTAGCTTAGGAAGTCTATGGTCTCTATGCTATTGAGTTTCTGCTTGTACAACAGAAGCCTAGTCATAGCTAGGCTCTCAATAGGGGAAAGACCCACTTCTATAAGGAGAATAGGATAGGGTGTATTTCTTTTAATTTTAAGGTTATACGTTGTAAAACGCTTCTGGATTTGTTTAATATTTCTCCATGATTCTATAGAGATTCCGCAACCCCAAACCTCACATCCATATAAGATAAAAGGAGTGACTAAAGTTTCAAAGAGGAACTTCTTTCTATCCCACATTACGAGATTTTCCGTTTTATAATTGTTTTCAGGACCAAAATTAGCTTTCCACCCCCATTAATCCTTTTCTGAATGTTATGGTTCAAGTTGAGCTTGTGATGAATATCAATTCCTAGGTACTTGTAAGAAGACACTTCCTCCAAGTTACTATTGTCATATATAAAATTAGCGTAAGTGTTCTTCTTGGATTTGATAATCATAACTTTTTTTTTTTGTTAGTGTTAACGGACATACCCATGGTAGAGAAGAAATTATTAAGAAGTCTAAGTTGCTTATCAAGACCAAATGGTCACCTTGTGAGAAGAATAATATTGTCATCATAGAGAAGAAGGATGATGTCTATCCTAGCTAAGATCATGCCAGCACATCCAGCTTCCTCTAAACAACCTTCTAGCTTGTCGATGTAAATGCCAAATAGGGTAGGGGAGAGGGGGAAACCTTGTTTAACTCTGATATTACACTTAATATCTTTCGACCACCGCTCATTTCTCTTTAACTTAGCAATTACATTCTCGTATAACCTTATAGCAGCCACTCTTAGCTCGAAAGGAACATTTAGCTCTTCTAATCTATTCCATAGGTTGTTTCTAGGAACCGTATCAAAAGCCTTTCTAAATTCCACAAAGCAATAGAAGAGATTGGATTTATCATTGCGGCATTCCTCCATAATGATCCTAAGAGTAACGAGGTGGTCCATTATTGAGTGTTGCCTTCTAAAACGTGCTTGGCGTTTAGCCCGCTTACCTTCACTTTCAAGTCAAATGCTCAACTTCTTTTCCAAAATAATACCATATAGCTTGGGTAAGAGAGGGTTGATCATAATTTGCCGATAATTAGAGGGGTTATTTGTCTCCCCACTTTTAAAAATAGGGATAATTAGGCTCTGCGTCCAAGGTTAGGGAACCCTTGCTTGACTGCTTGGTTGAAAAGCTTGTGCATGTGGGAGATGAGGACAAGACCTCCAATTTTTAAGATTTCTTCCTGGTAACCTTCAATGTCTTTAGCTTTCCTATTTTCCAGGCGTTTAACCCCAAAATCAATGTCTTCTAATGAGAAAACTTATTTCGTTGTGAGCAGGATTTCAAATTTATTCCTATCATTTGGAGATTCATAAAGATTTTTAAGATAGGAATTCTAGTCGTGTAAAGCAATTTTATTATTATCTTTAGTTTTCCTAGTTAGAATCTGCCTCTAGAATTTCTTAGGAGACACCTTAGAGAGGTGTAAGAGATTCTTTTGTATTTTACAAATATATTGCCTTTTTTCCCTTTTAGTTAGGGCTTTGTAAATTTTTATCTTATCAATTTTGAGAGATTCATCAACTTCCTTAATTTCTCTCCTTGCACTTTTACAATCTTTGTCATACCATGGGTTGGTTTTGCTATTTCTTTATTACTTGAGACTTCAATTGAGAACTTGTGAATAGAATATGAGAGGGTTGAAGTAAAATTATGATAGAGGTCATCTATATTTTGTATACTAGATAAAGGAAGCAAATTAGTTTTTAATTAATTTAGAAAGAGATCATTTTTATTTCTATCAAAGGTTAAGTTATTTTGATTATGAGGATTATCTTCAATGGGATCTCTATGCATGATAAAATTGAGAGTTATGTGTAAAGGCCTATGATCAGAGTCAGGCTCGTGGTCTTCTAAGATGTCAAAATTTATTATTTCGTTGTATAAAGGGAGATTGAAAATAACGTAGTCTACCACACTGCTGCCAAGCCCGTGGATGCAATTCATCTAGCTAGAATTGGGCCAATTCTTTAGACCATTGAAAATTATGAGATCCTGAGCACTACAGAGCTTAACTAGCTCCGACACAAACAAATTATCCCCGAGGTATTCAAAGCTCCTTTTGTACTGGCTAGCCAGAGTAAGGTCTTTGTCTAACCAAAGAGGATTGGGGTTGGAATGATTGCTTAGAATAATAGCTTGGTTGTTTGAAGTTTGAGCATTAAATTCACCCATTAAAAGGATATTACTTCATTCCTTAGGCTAGAAATATCATTCTCTAAACTATTGTAAGGACTATTTTTATCTATATTCTTTCTCTTATAGAAGTTAGAATTAAATGGGAGAAAATAACAGATTGCTATGTATGTCTTTTTATCATTAATGTCAGTAATCTCAATCCAAATATATTGGTTGTAAGGGTCATTTTTATAAAATCATGGGGGGAGATGTTCTTCTTAATGTAGCAAGTTATGCCCCCAATGCCTCTTTGAGAGGATCGCTTGTTCCAGGTAGACCATAGTGCAAAGCCATCTATGTTAGGGATGGTAAATTCTTTATGATCCCAAGTTTCAACTAGCAATATAATATCAACATCTTTTGAGATCCAACTTAGCTTGGGGCCTTTGTTCCATGGAAAGCCTCGACAGTTCCAAGAAATAATTCAGAGCATGTTGAATTGCTATTTATTACTATATTTTTTGTTTCTATCTCAAATAATTTCTTTTCTATTTCTGATTATTGCCCATTTTCCTTCATTCCTAGCTTCTTTTACCTTTTGAACCTCCTTTCTTAATTTCGCTTGATCTTCTGGAATGAGATATTCATTTATAAATATTCTCATTCCTTTTAGACTTGAGGTTTTACTAAGTATGTCATACTTATGGTCAATAGAGCTCACCTTTATTTGGATCATCCTTCCTTTATTCTTAGTTAATTTCCCTAACCTTTTTGCTTCTGTGAGACACATGGTTTCAATTTGTAGTCTATTATGTAAGTCTGTCTGGGCTATGGCTAAAGTATCCTCGTCTACCTCCTCTTTCAAACTGAATATTATAAGGTTCAAGGCCCTTTTGTTACGTTCATTGTCTAATTCGATCATTTTTTTCATTTCATCTTTAATTGGTTTGATATCTAATTTACCTACTCCACTATTTAAGGTGAGACTATTGTTAACTTTTTCTTCTAGTTCTTTAATCATGTCCTTCATTTTAAGACTCTCTATATTATCAACATCTCCTTGCTGGGATGTTTGGTTTGTATCTTGGTTTTGTTTTTCTATGACCTGCAACCTAGTCTCTATTGCCTCCATTTTATTCTCCAATAGTTCTATTTTATTTTCTATTTGTTTTTCGATCTTGTCTTCAAGAGATGTGAATTTGTTTTCCAACATGGCTTCTAACTGGATTTGTAGCTTGAATTCTCTTTCTTCTCTACATTTCTCTAAAGACTCTAATACTCATAAAGGCTATGTAGAGTAACTGTGCTAGGTCTACCTTTGGTAATCTTTGGTTGTTGTGGTGAATTATTCATACTTGAGAATATGTGACAGCTACATTAATGATAACTAGTGTTAACTAGTTAAAAGACAATTTTTAATTATTGTTTTAAAGGAAAGATTATTAATTATGATGATAAAAGTAGCTATGAAAATAAATTTATAAAAAGTAAAAGATGATGGTAAATGTTTTCCAAGAACTGGAAAGAGGTTGGGAACAGTTACTTACTCCTCTGGGGATAAGAGAATGATCCCAGAGAGGAGTAGGGGGCTCTGTTCATAAAGGAAGGGAGAGAGATAATTTTGTAGAGCTGATTGTGATCAGCGGAAACACGCAGAATAATCCCGAAAATAGTTATGGTACTGACTGGACTAGGTGTCTTGAGGTCACAGCAGAAGTATCCACTGTCAACCTATACCTTTCTAGGACTGGAGCATGGGGACAAGAGGAGGACGTAATCGCCTCACTTGGTTGGTTGGGACGAACATCATCAGTAGAAAATAATTTACAGATAAGTATTGAGTCTGTTAGAAATTTGAAATTTACAGGAAAAGATATTACAAGGCTGGAACCAAACTGTGATGTGAATAATGTATTTACTTTAAGCTGTGATGTGAATAATGTATTTAATTTAAGCTAATATGGGAATAATGTATTTTCTATCGGCTGAGATGTGAGTAATGGTTGGAATTTACTAAGAAATTCAATGTATAATTCCTGTAAGTTTAAATTCTGCAATTAGATAAGTATTTATGAAGGAAAACACTCTATTGTTACAAGATATAAATCTATTTTTACAGAGTAATATAGGTCTGGAATAAAATAAAATAAAAAGGAGGTTTTATCTTGTTTGGTAGAAGGAAATATTGAATAAATATACAACAAGAAAGAGAACCAATATAAAATTAATTCAAAGAACTGACACAACAATATGTTAAATCTCGCGGCTTAGAACGCAGAACCTTTTTGGTAAACAAAAACTTAACATACATATATATTTATGTAACAATATATAAATTTAGTATAAACAAAGAATTTAAAAGACTTCGTTTTCTGAAAAGTATGGATGAACCCAAATCTTGATAACATGCAGAGAATGAAAAGACTCTTTCCTAAATTGAAACTAAACTTTAATGGAGTTTACTGTCAAATCCGTGTATGAGGAAACCCTCACTCCGGATTTGGTTGTTGCTTCAACATATAAAACATATACAAGGATCTCGGTAGTTCGGTCACCTATAACTTAGAAAAATTTCAATTTCGGAATGTAAAGCATTGTGTAAAACAAACCCTTGAAAATGCAGAGTGTAAAGTACGGTGTAAAACAAATTGACAAATCCTGTAAAAGATGGCTAAGAAGGATTTTTGTAGCTCAGCCGGGGCTCGGACCCAAAAGATAAATACCAGAGTGGTTTCATGCTATGGTATCAGTAAAGAATAAAATACACCGTGAAAGCAAACCCATATACTTCTTTTTAGAGTAAAATTAAAGGAAAAATCAAGTATAAGTCCTGACTCGACACTGCATGTTGAACTGTAGTAAATGTTAAACTAAAAACTATGTTATATTCAAGATTTCTAACAAAAATCTAACCTGGAATAACAGATAGATAAATATGAAATACAACTAAGAATATTTATTAATGGCATAGTCACAAAGTTTATACATTGGAAGAAAGACTTGAAAGAAAAGCTTCACTTCGATATATTTCCATTTATAATGTTATTGTTCTCTTCTTTTAAAAGGAGAAATAGTCACGAAATAAGAGAGGTTCATTCTTAGAAAATACACCAAGGTTGGTACAAATACAAAATTCTCAACCCTTAAGCCTCACAATGACTTTAATCTCAAAATACACGATATAAACATTAAACAAATATAAGCTATAGATTAAATCTTCGAGTGCAGAGTTGACAACACCGGGAGAAGAATTTGTAGTCTAGACTACCACTGGTATTTAAATACATGGAATAGCAAAAAAGGAAGATTAATGATCAGTCCCAAAATTCCGTTGAAGAAGCAAACCCCCTAGCTTCGTTAGACTTTACCTGCAAGGAAGTGTGAAAGATAAACAAGTTAGATGTAAGAATTTAAAAGATGAAACTGAGGAAGTACATCTCGAAAAGAGTAATTTTTCCAGAATTGTTTCATACTTGTAACCATCGCTTCTTCAGTTCGAAGCTAATCTTGAAGTTGGTTTACTTTTCCAAGCAGAAAGGGAGGGGTTTAGGGTTTCTTTCGAAGTTAAGAATCGAATAAGAGAAAATCACCAAAGAAATTACCAATCAAGAAGAGGATTGCATACCTATATCAAAAGTCAGTGCTGATGTTAGGAAATCATGCTTCTGGCCAACTTAAAACTATAATCTATGGATGTTAAGGGAGGAGCTCTTCGAATTAATTGATAGGGCAGAAACAGTCCAATGCTTGAAATTTGGTGGAGATAGAACCAACTCCTCATAGCAGGCAGCCATGGTTTACTATACAGATTTCTCTCTAGCCAAAGAGTAGCTGAGAGAAGATGAGTGGAGACAGAAAGGAAATGAGGTAAGTAAGCGGTATTCCCAAGGTTAAGGCCTGGATCTTTCCTCTTCGTTTCCTACCGTTGATTGAAACTTGATGGGACAGGAATTAGGAGGCCAGATGTCCTGCTAATCCCGAGGTCATCTACGAATCAACCATAACACGCAACAGCTAGAAAACGCCATAAAAGAATCCTGTAAAGCTGTTGTCGAGTTGTACGTGGTCTTAACTCCAGTTGGTACAAGATTAATGCTGTGAGGGTGGATGGGATATTTATTTATTTAATTAAGAGTTTTTAATGCAGAGACTTTGAATTAAAAATCCAAGGAATTACTTTATAGCAAATATAAAGATTATGGACTTAAGTAATGTCACGGTAGAATTTCTTTTATTCTATGAGAGTAAATTATTGCATCCAAATGTTTTACCATAGTTTTGTAGTTATGGTTAGAATTTAAATTTTTCTTTATGGCAAGATTAATACTTATGTGTTACTAGTGGTATTAGAGCTAAAGGTTGCAACACTGGCACCTTTGGGATTTTTTAAGTGAAAATAAATTGAGGTATGCTATCAATGGGCATTAGCTAAGGTATGATTCTAGAAATATACATAATGATTGATATATGATTCTAGAAATCTACATATTGATTGATTTATGCAATATTCTATTTTTTACATGATATGTGTGATTCATGTTTATAACTACATTTGAAGAGTAATGAGTAATAAATGTTGTTGCAAAATGGCTTTCATAACATTGGAATCCTGTTGAGGATAAAAGACAATAAAACCTTTGTTGTACTAATGGACAACTTGAATCCTCACTAGTGAAAGTGAGAGTTGACTATTAACATTTGGGTATATGGCATATGACTCATACATTTGACAAACATAAGTAAAATTTATCATGCACTACTTGAAAAATATGAATGTGTATAATAATGGTGTGTGAAATTAATGCATGAATGCAAAATACGGGAAAAGTACTTGAAAAGGACTATAGATTGTTCTAAAATGAAATTGAATGAACCCTTTCATATGTTAAAAAATATATATAATGGGTCAAGTGGTGAGACTTGCCTATAATGATTGGTTTTTGAATGACTAAGTTTTTGAATGAGTCATGTAATGGCTGCATTAAGATTATTAGTGGATTTGATTAGTTAGTTTTGTAAGACTAAATAATAAAATATATATGCATGAATTGGTTTTGATTAAAGATTATTGCAATTTCTGAACAAGTAGCTACTTCATGTGTTAGACTATAGGTAACATTACACTAGTGGAATTGGAAAATTTTGGACTATTACCTGAGGGACTGTTACCCTAATCATTATTGATATATACATATTAATGAATATTTGTATATAATCGTATGCATGACAATGTTGTATGCAGGAAATTAAAGTGATTGTGTAAGATAATACGTGCTTAGGAAATTCATATTTACGATTAGCATTATTACTTATAGTAAGCATGGGTAGCTTAATGGCAACAGAAAACCTATGAAAGTAAAACATCACAAACAGTGCAATGCGAATTGTAATAGTAAATGTTAAAGTATCATGTTATAATTTGCATGATTGTGTTATTTGGAAAATAATAATGTATAACACGTATATTATTCATGTTCCCTATTAATCTAGATATCATTGGACCCATGTTAAGGGAAAGTATGACATATGATGTACATAAAGTTTCTTTTTCTTTACGTATAATGCGCAAATAGTTCATTATGAAATTTAATAAGAGAAACAATGCTAAAAGAGAAATTTAACATACCAGACAGTTATGAACAATTGTGAAAGGCTAGAAGGCCTTGGGTTGATGGTGGTTGCCTATCCAGAGGGGTTGATGGCGCTTACCTACCCGGATTTCCTCTCCCTAGAGATATATGATCTCATTAAGGGAAAGTGATCTCAGTAAGGGAAAGGAGTGTGCCAAGATGGTGAAGAGGGGAAAACCTGAGGCAACTCTATTGATTTTGGAGCCTGTTGGAGGAGGTCCAAAATTCCTCATAGACAGGATGCTGTTAGAGAAATAGGCATGATATTTCCAAGAGGAATCCATACTGGACCTGGAATGGTCTTTTGTCAAATAACTGTCTGGATGTAAAAATGACTCGATTTGGTTTTGGAAACCAACTCCCATTGGTTGGGAGGAGAATTTTGTTTACCATTGTAATTATCATAGCAGAACAAGTTAAGTAACAAGTTATGTGTTATATAAAAATGATTTTTTATATGATTGTGTAAATACCTTATGTAGATATTAAGAGGAAAGGAGCTTAGTACTCGGAAAATTAAATACTGAATGTATAAGTTCATCTATTTTATTTGTTTGAATGTCTTAGCAGGGGCTAGGATATACCCATGGTGGAAGGATTGACCATTGGTACGATTAGAGAGCTAGGTTCTCTCCGAGTACTTTTTGAAGTACTATGTGAATGTCTTTAGCAATAGCTAAGACAATGTGCACATGATGCATTGATTAAAGGGTTGGTACTCTTTGAGTCTCTATGGAAGTACTCTGACTAAAACATCTCTTGATATTGTAGGAATGTTTTGATAGTTGCAAGTATTTCATTTGATTGACTAATGTGATTGAATTTGTTAGTCATACAATACAGGCTCTTTCCATGGAGTGTTGAAAGGTTGTTCAACCATTCTTAGAGAGCTTGTGTAAAAGCCATCATTACTTCCAATAACAATTGGTAAGCGATAATAAGTTCATATAGAGATTTTTCCATGATTTTATTAAATTGAATAATGGATAAGTGGATTAAAAAAAAATGGAAATGAAATATATATATATATATATTTCTTGAGCTATACATGCTTATGACTATGGATAAAAACATTATTGTTTCAATTGATGGCATTTAAGGAAACGAAAGTGTTTTCATTATGAAGGGGAAGGATCCCCTGTGGATTTTTTATATCGTTATATCATGAGTATAAGTTTAAATTTCAGTAAGAAAAGCACACCGAGGACTGCGTTCTCTTATCATTCTTTTTTTTGAAAGAATAGTTGCATACAAACAGTATTATGGTGTCGAAAAGATGCATATTAAATTCATTGCATAGCTTAAGCATAGTAAAAGATAAGTAAGATAGCTTGTCTATATATATATATATACAAGCATCTTATGTAAAATATAGGATGCTTGTTTTATTTTTAAAGTGATTTCATACATGTGTATGAAAATATGGTGAAATCCAAGTTATTTTCTTGAAAATAAATATAGAATAATGAGGGTAATTAGTCATATATTTTCATGGGTGGTGAAAACAAAAAAAAATAAGATAAAAGTTAGTTACATGAATTTTCTTGGAAGGGTTTCCATGAATTTGGGTGAAAATGTGATCTATGTTTTCATTTAAAGTCTGCATGAGTGCACAAAGATTGGATAGGAGTTTGTGCATGAATTAATGAAAAATAAAAATTATATTTATAAAATATGCATATGATTTTTGTTCATACAAGAACAAGAATTCATAAAAGGTTAAGTTAACCTTGTTATGGTTTCTTATTTTTATGCATAAAAGAAGGTTATATATGATAAATTCTTGAAAGAGAAGCATAAGAATCTTCCAAATATAAAGACAACAAAACTAGGTTATGATAACTTCCTGATGCAAATGAAGTATGCATTTGTTTACATAAAAGGAATAGTTAAGGATGGTAGAAATTCTAAGAAGGAAATAATATGTTTCCTACATTAAAGAAGAGTTATTATGATAAGCTCTTGCATGAACCAAGAATAGTCATTGTGTTATAGAGGTATGTTCTTTGCATGAATAAAATAAACATTGAGCTATCTTAATTTTTAGGAAGAATATGTGAGTATATTTATGCTAACAAAACTATTATGTAGTTTATGTTAGTTTATTTTAGAATAATATCATGTATATTATGCAATATTTGTATTAGATTTCATTGGAAAGAATATACATTTGTATGTGAGAAATGATAACAAGTTTTGTTATCCTACATAGGAAAAGATTCTTTCGCAAAGAATATTAATTATATATATATGGGTAATTTTGGTATAGTATCTAGAGAATAAGACATATATTCATATGCTTTATTCCATTAGTTTTATGGAAAATAAAACATGAATTGCATGCCTATTATATTATATTTCCTCGAAAAGGAAACATGTGGTTGCATGCTCTATTCTGTTGGGAAATTAATTTTAGAAACTTCATGCATTGTATGCATAGGAACAACATTAAATGTGTTAAAGCTTTATTATATTTTCATGCCCAAAATAAATAGCTGAAGGGTTGGTTCTTTTTTTAGAGTTTAAGTAACTCGGATGCACATTGTGTCAATTTTTTTTCCATTAAAGGAATCCCTGGACAAATTGTGGTGAATTTTCCTATACGAATGTGAATGTATGCGAGCAGTGTCATAATAACGTGGGGATTATTTTGACATGAATTGATAATTACTTGATTACACTAAAGTAGTGATGTTATAAGAAAGCATGTTCTGATATTGTATTCACATTTCATGTATGCACATGAATAAGTTTTAAAAGTCACTTAAAGATTGATTAGTGATTGATTGAGGCTTTATCTGGTCATGCTATAAAAGCTTTTTGATGTCATCAATAACAAGAAGTGAGGATGAATTATGAAAAGGAAATATTATGCTTAACATGGTCGCAGGTAAATGATTATAATCATGCAGTTGAGTGCGAGCTACAGGATGATCCAATGTACGATGGTCCATTATAGGTAGAGACGAACAATGAATTTCTGGTCAAGCCGCAACACATACTTGACCGAAGGAATATTATGCTCCAAAAAATGAGTCATCACCCAAGTTAAAGTGCAGTGAAATAACTTCGACCTGGATGAGGTTACTTAGGGGGACGAAATATTTATGCGTGAAGCTTACCCAGAGCTCTTTTTAGAGCTAGACTGAAACACCGAGGACGATGTTACTTCTAAGGGACGAGTTTTGATAGCTGCATTAATGATAACTAGTGTTAACTAGTTAAAAGACAATTTTTAATTTTTTTTTAAAGGAAAGATTATTAATTATGATGATAAAAGTAGTTATGAAAATAACTTGATAAAAAGTAAAAGCTGATAGTAAATGTTTTCCAAGAACTAGAAAGAAGTTGGGGACAGTTGGAAACAATTACTTACTCCTCTGGGGATAAGATATTGATCCCAGAGAGGAGTAGGGGGCTCTGTTCATAAAGGAAGGGAGAGAGATAATTTTGCAGAGTTGATTGTGATCAGTGGAAACACTCAGAATAATCCCGAAAATATTTTTGGTACTGACTGGACTAGGTGTCCTGAGGTCGTAACAGAAGTATCCACTTTCAACTCGTACATTTCTAGGACTAGAGCACAGGGGCAAGAGGAGAATTTAATCACCTCTCTTGGTTGGTTGGGAGGAACATCATCAGCACAAAATCATTTACAGATAAGTACTGAGTCTGTTAGAAATTTGAAATTTACAGGAAAACTTATTACAAGGCTAGAACCAAGTTGTGATGTGAATAATGTACTTACTTTAAGCTGTGATGTGAATAAGTATTTACTTTAAGTTGAGATGGGAATAATGTATTTACTATCAGCTGAGATGTGAGTAATGGTTGTAAGTTACTGAGAAATTCAATGTATAATTCTTGTAAGTTTAAATTCTGCATTTAGATAATTATTTATGAAGGAAAACACTCTATTGTTACAAGATATAAATATGTTTGTACAGAATAATATAAGTCTATAATAAAACAAAATACATAGGAGGTTTTATCTTGTTTGGTAGAAGGAAATATTGAATAAATATACAACAAGAAAGAGAACCGATATAAACTTAATTCAAAGAACTGACACAGCAGTATGTTAAATCCCGCGGCTTAGAATGAAAAACCTTTTTGGTAAACAGAAACTTAACATACCTATATATTTATGTAACTATATATAAATGTAGTAAAATCAGAGAAGTTAAAAGACTTCATTTTCTGAAAAGTAGGGATGAACCCAAATCTTGATAACATGCAGAGAATGAAAAGACTCTTTCCTAAATTGAAACTAAACTTTAATGGAGTTTGTTGTCAAATTTGTGTATGAGGAAATCCTCACTCCGGATTTGGTCATTGCTCCAACATATAAAACATGGACAAGGATCTCGGTAGTCCAGTCACCTACAGCTTAGAAAAAAATCAATTTCAGAATGTAAAGCACTGTGTAAAATAAACCCTTTAAAAAGCAGAGTGTAAATTATGGTGTAAAACAAATTGACAAATCATGTAAAAGATGGCTAAGAAGGATTTGTGCAGTTCAACCGGGGCTCGGACCCAAAGGATAGATACCAGAGTGGTTTCATGCTATGGTATCGGTAAAGAAGAAAATACACTGTGAAAGAAAACTCGTATACTTATTTTTAGAGTAAAAGTAAAGGAAAATTTTGGTATAAGTCCTGACTCGACACTGCATGTTGAACTGTAGTAAATGTTAAACTAAAAACTCTATTATATTCAAGATTGCTAACAAAAATATAACCTGGAATAACAGATAGATAATATGAAATACAACTAAAAATATTTATTAACAGCATAGTCACAAAGTTTGTACATTAGAAGAAAGACTTGAAAGAAAAGCTTCACTTCGATATATTTACATTTATAATGTTATTAATCTTTTCTTTTAAAAGGAAAAACAGTCACGAAATAAGAGAGGTTAATTCTTAGAAAATACGCCAAGACTGGTACAAATACAACATTTTCAGCTCTTAGGCCTCACGATGACTTTAATCTCAAAATACGTGATATAAACATTAAACAAAAATAAGCTATAGATTAAATATTCCGGTGCAAAGTTGACAACACCAGGAGAAGGATTTGTAGTCCAGACTATTACTGGTATTTAAATACTTGGAATAGAAAAAAAAGGAAGAATAATGATCAGTCCAGAAATTCCATTGAAGAAGCAAACCGCCTAGCTTCGTTAGAATTTACCTGCAAGGAAGTGCGAAAGATAAATAAGTTAGATGTAAGAATTTAAAATATGCGACTGAGGAAGTACATCTCGAAAAGAGTAATTTTCCAGAATTGTTTCATACCTGTAACCATCGCTTCTTCAGTTTGAAGCTAATCTTGAAGCTGGTTTACTTTTCCAAGCAAAAAAGGGAGGGGGTCAGAGTTTATTTCCAAGTTAAGAATCGTATAAGAGAAAATCACCAAAGAAATTACCAGTGAAGAAGAGGATTTCGTACCTATCTCAGAAGTCAGTGTTGATGCTAGGGCATCACGCTTCTGGCCGACTTAAAAACTGTAATCTATAGATGTTAAGGGAGGAGCTCTTCAAATTAATTGATAGGGCAGAAACAGTCCCATGCCTGAAATCTGGTGGAGATAGAACCAACTCCTCATAACAGGAAGCCATGGTTTACTATGCAGATTTATCTCTAGCGAAAGAGCAGCCGAGAGAAGATGAGTGGAGACGGAAAGGAAATGAGGTAAGTAAGAGATATTCCCGGGGTTAAGGCCTAGGTCTTTCCGTGTCGTTTCCTACCATTGATTAAAACTTGATCGGATAGGAATTAGGGGGCTAGATGTTCTGCTAATCCTGAGGTCATCTATGGATCAACCATAACACACAACAATTGGAAAACACCATAAAAGAATCCTGTAAATCCACTGTCGAACTTTACGTGGTCTTAACTGCAGATGTTATAAGATTAATGCCGTGAGGGTGGATGGGATATTTATTTATTTAATTAAGAGTTTGTAACGTAGAGACTTCGTGTTAAAAATCCAAGGAATTACTTTATAGAAAATATAAATATTATGGATTTAAGTAATGTCACGGTAGAAGTTATTTTATGCTATGAGAGTAAATTATTGCATCCAAATGTTTTACCATAGTTTCATAGTTATGGTTAAAATTTAATTTTTTCTTTATGGTAAGATTAATACTTATAAAGGGTATTACATAATATATGAGATATATGTATTAGAAACAGATAAGGAATGTGTGCACCTGAATATCAGCAAACTGGAAAACAGACCTCAAGTGCCCAGGTCCGAAAATTTATCAAGAAAAAAATTACTGTAAACCCAAATATTAATCGAGAAAATTGACCGCAAAAGTTTACCACAGACATCGAAGAAAATTCACCGCAGACCCAAGTATTAATCGAGAGAGAAAAAATCACCGCAGACCCAAGTATTAATCGAGAAAATTCACCGCAAAATTTTCACCGCAGAATTTTCACTGCAGACTCAAGTATTAATCAAGAAAATTTTCACCCCATAATTTTCACCACATACCCAAGTATTAGTCAAGAAAATTTTCACCACAAAATTTTCACTGCAAACCCAAGTATTAATCAAGAAAATTTTCACCACATACCCAAGTATTAATCAAGAAAATTTTCACCGCAGACCCAAGTACTAATCAAGAAAATTTTCACCCCTAAATCTTCACCGCAAACTCAAATATTAATCAAGAAATTTTTCACCACATAATTTTCAACACATACCCAAGTATTAATCAAAAAACTTTTCACCGCAAAATAAAATATATATGGTTAAATAAAATATTTGAATATTATTTATATATATATGGAAAGATAATATCTTGTTTTAAAAGAAAAATACATTTAAAAATATATTAATAAGAAAAAAAAAAACATCTTAATTTAAATATTATGAATTATAAAATAAATAGTTTAATATTTCTAATCAATAAAATAGTTTAATATTAATTAAATATATATTATACGAAATAATTAAAAATAAAAAACTTTATTATCGTAAAAACATTAACTAATTTACATTGGATTGTATAAATTCATTAAAGATTTATTGGGATCCAAGTTTTGGCTATGTAATTATACAAGTTCAAGCTCCCAAAACGATTTGAAGATGTCTTGTTCTTTTCATGCTCAATGTAAAGTGTGAAGTTTGTAACTCAATGTAAAAAGGTGAAATTTCTTGAAATCCATACTTTTTATCAAATTTTGTACTTTTAAAAAAAATTGTAAGTGACTAAATTAAAGTTAAAAATACATATATATATATATATATATGTAATATGTAAAATTCTATTTTAAATATTACTAATTATTAATTTTAAAATATCTTAAAATCTTCAAAACTAAAATTTTATTAATTTGTATTAATTTTCATATTAATATATTTAACAAACTAATAAAAATTCAATATCAATAAATATTCATTTACAAGATAATAAACAAAAAAAGTTTTAAAATACTAAAAGTAAATAGTATTACTCAAATACTATAAAAATCAATAATATCAATACCAACCTAAAAAAATTATTATTATATTTATTTAAAAAAATAAAATTGATATAAGAAATTCGATCCCAATTTCCATTTCTTACAGTTGCAACTGCTATTAAAATCCCCATCTTTCTAAACGAATCAATTAGTAATATTTCATTCTAGTGCCTAAACTCATAGAAACCAACGGTATATTTAAGAAATTTTACGAATAACCTGCTTTGAATGTGTTCATTTTTGAACGGATTTCGGATATGGAGTTCGTATTTTATTGACACGATAGCCCTGTGGTTTTGGATTTATGTCACAATCATCATAACTTAAACATTTCAATATACCAATAATTAATCTAACATCATCATCATAAAAAATAAAAAATAATAATTACTTTACCATATCTTACAGCTTCATATTACTACCTTATACAATGTAATTTTTCAACTTACATAGTCTATGTAAGATTTTTATGACTCCAAATGTATTTTCTTACTTTTCAATTAAGCACATTAAAACTATAATGAAAATTAAGATGGTTAATTTCATTTTTGGTTTTGGTAGGACCAAGTCTTCAACCTATGAAATATTTTATCCACACTTAGCTTTTCAGTACCTCTTAAATCATTCATTAATGGTTCAGTTCTTCGAGGCATTATACATTTAATCAAGTTCTATGAACTGACAGAACGTGACTATTTAAGGTCCTTTGGTATTAAATAAATCTTAACTCTCGGCAGATATTTTGGTACCTCCCAAACTACATCAAGATTCGAGCTTAGACGCCTGGATGATTTGAGACTGTCAGATGGCTTATCAAATCAACAGCTACTGTGTTTTCTACCAAAGTTTTCATTTCAACAAAATCGAAAAACCTTAACTGAGTGTCTCATTTGCACGCACAGCTAGGTGAACTGGTTCTGCAATGGCACTCCACAGTTTCTTGACAAAGATGGTTCTTCTCCCGCTGTTTGCTAGTGTGCTGGGTTTGCATTTTAAGCCGAGGGTATGAAGATGCCCAACCTCCTTCGAACCCACTATACTCGTAGAAGAAATACCGAGGAAGTCGTGGGTTTGGCTTCCACTCCGACAATCCTTAAAGTTCTTACCCTTGCACAGAGGAACTCCAACTTGCAGCCCATTTCCACTGAGGTAATGGTCTTCTTTCACGATTCAATTCTTGTTTTCCTTTTTACATTAGGTTAATCACCAAGAGCGGTCTTGGTTCTGAGCTTAACCCATCTCTACAATTTCTTACAAGGTAGCATTCGGCGCTGATAAGTTACCTACAGGTATATAACACTATCTCACTTATTATATTTCGTTTACTTCTCTTATATTATTTATAAAAACTTCCAAACCTCGACTGTAATGTTATTCTCTTGTAGGTATACATATTCTTATTCGTTTTTCTAGGTGATTCACTTCTATGCTTCAGTGGCTCCATAACTACACTTCTGCAATTATGGTAGTTCTTCTGTCACAGGTACTGTATCTGGTTTTCCAATCCCCTATTTACTATTGGGTGAAAATGTGAAGTTGGGTTACACTTTTTGCCCTTTTTTGAGAAAAAATTTCATTTTTTTCGGTTCTTCAACTTTCTGCAAACTATAACAATTTTTCTGTGTAGAATTTCATTTTGCGATAAAAATAAAAGTTGTGAGAAATTTTGTTAGCTTTCTATTACTTATTTTATGAAATTTTTTTATGCAGATTTGATATGTCAACTTAGCATTTTGTGCATTTCTGTGTTTCTTAACCATATCAAATTTATAAAAGTCCATCATGTGTAACATTCCTGTCATTGAAAATTTGTGTTTTGTTGGGTGAAAATGTGAAGCTGGGTTACACTTTTTGCCCTTTTTTGAGAAAAAAATTTCATTTTTTTCGGTTCTTCAACTTTCTGCAAACTATAACAATTTTTCTGTGTAGAATTTCATTTTGCGGTAAAAATAAAAGTTGTGAGAAATTTTGTTAGCTTTCTATTACTTATTTTTTGAAATTTTTTTATGCATATTTGATATGTCAACTTAGTGTTTCTTTGAGTGTGTGTTTCTTAACAATCAAAGAATTCATAAGAAGTCATGTTATGTGGCAACGTTGTATTCATTGAAAATTTGTGTTTTTGAAAAAACAAAATGTGTTACAACAATCTAGATAGAGTCTACTTTGGTTTCGTCATATTTACAAAGCAAATGGATGCATATCATAATTACTAGAATTTTCTGAACTGGTCCAATACGAAAAACTGCTTATTTTTGATATGTTTCGCGTGGCAACAAATTTCTTAACATACAAGTTATAAACTAAAAATCTAAAAGCTACCCATTACAGTCAACGGACCAATGTAATGCCCCATAATTTTTTAAATTTTTTTTACAATGTATTTTGGGAGATACAAAATTTTGATTTCACTAAATCACGATGACCCTCAAAAATTGTTTGCACTCATTTTAGTAGAAAAATAATTAAAATTAATAAACGTTTACGAAAAGCCCACGTGGTGTAGAGCAGTCGGTGATGGGGTGCACTGTTAAGGCACTCCGTTCTGCAAGGTCACCAGTTCGAAACCCGTGGGTGGGATGGGAGGAGACAAAATGGGAAGATTAGGATTAGTCTAAATGAACCAAAAAAAAAATAAACGTTTACGAAATTCCATAAAATTTATATTTCCTGAAAGTAGATTCAATTCTGAAAATGCTTGTCTTGGTTCCAATAGTTAATTAACAAGTTTTCATAGAGTTTAATCAGTCCAAAGTTGCAGAACCGTTTTCAGAGCTTGGCTCTGCGTAATCAGTGACGCGTTAGTTCGGCCGAACTATGTTTTCCGCTTACGGGCCGCTAAAACTAACGGCTTAATAGTTCGGCCGAACTTTTGATAAAAAGTTCGGCCGAACTATTGTGCAATTCTCCGTCGGCCGGAAATTTTTGTGGAGCCCCCTACAAAACACACATTTCGCGTCAATATAAATTGCCGCGAAATGAGTCACAATTTTCGCACATTTCGCACTTCATTTCATTCTACAACTTGGTTTGAATTCAAAAACTTTTCTTCAAAGTCTGGGTTTGAAAAAAAAAATTTGAAGACATTTTTTGGAGGCGGCGTGATTTTTCTTGGAGGTTCAAAGTTTGAGTTTAAAGAACAAGACATTTTTTTGGAGGCGACTTGATTTTTCTTGGAGGTATGTAAGTGTTTTGTGTTGAAATAAATCTTTTGAGCTTCTTTGTACAAAAAATTTTCTTCACATTTTAGAGGCGGTGTGATTTTTCTTAGAGGTATGTACGTGTTTTGGATCAAGGATTACGTATTTTTTAGAAAAGATTTTTTTTAATTAAATCTTTTGTGATATTGTTTGTAATTGAGTTATTGTCTAATTTTTTAAAGGAAATTTTTTTAACCTCATACTCTATTATCATGGGAAATCGAAGAACTTGTGTGAGAAAATATGATAGAAAAAGAAAGCCTGAAGAACGTAGAGAAGAGACGAGACAATATCGCAAAAGAAAGTTAGAAGCTCTCTCAAATATTGAAGAGGAAAATCAACCTCAAGCGGAAATTGAAGCAGGTATGTAAATGTAAATATTACATGATCTATTGATATATATTTAAAATTTTCCTAATATAAAATATGAAGCTTAATTTTTATTTGATGAACTAGTTTGAAAAATATTTTGTTTGATGTAAACAGACAGAGATATTCCTCAAAATATTGAAGAAGAAAATCAACCTCAAGCAGAAATTGAAACATGTATGTAAATGTAAATATTATGATCTATTGATATATTTTTAAAGTTTTTCCAATGTAGAATGTGAAGCTTAATTTTTATTTGATGAACTAGTTTGAAAAATATTTTGTTTAATGTAAACAGACAGAGATACTCCTCAAAATATTGAAGAAAAAAATCAACCTCAAGCAGAAATTGAATCGGGTATGTAAATGTAAATATTATGATCTATTGATATATTTAAAATTTTCCTAATATTTATTGACATATTTATTAATTTAATTATTTATTGAATATGTACTATTTTTTCAAATATGTACAGATGAAATCACTATCGATAATGATATGTTAGAAAATGTTGACACTCACACACATGGAGATAAAAAACCTGACTATATTATACGATATCGTGTCGATAAAATTTTGGAATTGTTTTTCAAACCTGAGCAAGTGACAGTTCAAGCTCAAATATTGAAAGGTCTCCTATCATCAAGGAAATTAAAAGAAGCGACGACACTATTGGGTATTCGAAAATCAACCAAAGATTAAAAAATGAAAGAAGAGGTGATAAAAAATATGAGTAGTGCTATAGAGTCAATTAAGAGATCTAGAGATAAAGAGGTTTCAAATATACGTAGAGGAATACAAATAGCAATGGTTTCACCAAGTACTCAAGAGAACCGTTTGAATCTAACATCTATGGCACGAGCACTGGGAACCTCACGAAAAACTCTGCAAAAACATCGAAAATTTCGACTGCAAATAGACGTAAATGATGAACTTGCTTTTTGGAGAGCTATTTGTAGGCAACCATACAAAGATAGACTTGGAGAAGATGTTAAAAAAATAATATATGAATATTGGAAGAACAATTCGCGTGTTTCACCCACTGCAAGACATGTGATGCGAAGAAGAATAGCAAGAAATCAATACGAAGAACATGAAAAACATCTCTTGGAAACCACTCAAATAGAGTTATTCAACAAGTTCAAAGAAGAGAATCGTCAAATTCAAGTTTCACTCAGTGCTTTTGTTCAACAAAAACCATGGTATGTAAAACCTATCACCGTACGCGACACTTGTTGTTGCCGTTATCATGTGGAATTTGGGTTATATTATGACACATTCCTTGATTTCGGTAGAACATTATGGAAGGATTCACCTCCTCCTTCCACTATCCGTGAATTCATATCTCAAATTCTATGTGAAAGAGAAAGCGATGAACTATTTTACAAAAAAAAAATGTGTTGGTGGTAAAAAATGCGATGATTGTGGAAATTTGACTAAATTTCAAAACAAATATCATATTGATATAAATGATCAGTCGTTGTCCAACATGAAAGTGAAATGGAAGAGATATGAATATATCGGTACATCGATTCAAGGTGCAAATAGTGTTAAAAGAATCGAATTACGAGAAGACGAAATTTTTCTGATATACTTTTTGAGAAAGTTTGAAGCAAAAATTTACAAATACACCAAGCATTCCCATAGAGCTCGATGGAAATACTTGCAATTCAAAAAATCTCGTGAAGTTTTTCCACCAGGGACCATTTTTTCAGTGATTGATTTTGCAGAAAACTACACATTTGTTTCACAAAAAGAAATTCAGAGTGAATACTATCATTCTGACCAAGTCTCCATGCTCGTCCATATTCTATATAGACATGCTGAACAAAATGTCGATCATATAGAAAGCACGAGTGAAAATCGACATATCATTAAAGAATATCACTTTTATATCATTGACGATCGTACACATGATACATGTTTTGTACAACATTGTTTTGGAAGAATTTATGATTCATTGAAAAATCGTGGAATAACATTCAATGAACATTGGATATGGTCAGACGGATGCGCAGGTCAATTCAAATCTGCACGATCATTCTTTTGGTTGTGTTGTCTTCATAAGAAAACATGCATTAAACATTGTTGGAATTTCTTTGAAACTGGCCATGGAAAAGGAGAACATGACGGTGCAGGAGCATGCATAAAACGAGTACTTCGAAGATATCAAATGAACCACTTTGCACGCCGACTTGCAAACGCTGAAGAAGTTGTTCAATGGTGCAAAAATTCTCTAAGCCATGAGATTAACCCATCACGAGAAGTGCAAAGGTACATTCAATTTAATTTATATTGGTAATCTAATTTTAAACATTGTACATTTATCATGCAATGATTATTTTTAATTGTATTTTGATATCATATTTACAAATTCTTTTTCTAATTATCCATATAAAGGTTTTTCTGGCATATTGGAATCGAAGACGTAAATAGATCAATTGGAAATGAAGTTGGAACAATAAAGGGGACTCGAAAATTGCATTCAATTCAAACAAAATTGTCCACAAATGTGTTTGCATTGGATAAAAGAAAATATTCTTGTTTTTGTGATGTTTGCATAGACAACACAAAATCCAATGACGTTTGTGAAAACAAAATGTATGTGAACGATTGGAAACATACAGAGCTAAATACAAAGGAAAAAATGTCTGTTGCAATGTTTGAAGAAATGCAATTAGAGGAAACTACAATATCATCCGATGGTGATCGAGTTTCTGATCTTGTTAGAGAAGGTAACATTTGAATTACTTTCTAATGATTTAAAGATCTAGAAATAAATTTAAATATGCATAATTTTGTTAAATTTATTTTATTGTGCAGGAGATGTTTTTGTTGTAATTACACCTATTGACAACGATAATAATGTGAAGTATTATTTGATGCGTTGCACTGAACGAAAAATGAAATTATTACAAAACTATAATGATCACGGATTTCAGTATGACAGAGGGTCTATTATACTGAAAGGTTATTTTTTCAGACAAACTCATCAAAGTGGAGACTTTGTTTACTTTGAAGACTATGAACCTGATTCCATAAGTTGTCAATATAGTCACTTGGTGTGTGCAACATGCATAAAGTTGATAGAAGTTCAATCAAAGAAAAAATCAAAAATTAAGAAATGGAAAATGTCAAAATCCGATCATGAACGGATTATTGAGGATGGAATTCCATTAGAATTTTTTTGAGTGAAGTGTCGGGACAACAATTTATTATCTTTTAAACCTTTCAGTACTCAACTAAAAATTGAACTGCTTATGTTATTTGTGGTTTGCAAATGTTACAAATTGTTTGGGTACAAGCACGTGCTCTAATTTCCACTGAAAATAGTTTTTCTATACATGTGCATTGATTAAAAATGTTAAATATGTATTGGATATATATATTCTAGAATGAAATTAATTTTTCTTGTATATTAATTGTTTTTGTATATGTTCTCCGACCATATGGTACAAATTATTTCACTTTATTTTGTAAAGTCAGATTCGGTCCCCATTTGGCCTAGCCTCCAAGGGACGAGATAACAAGTGGTTGTCCCCACTTGCCCGAATCTCGGCTTTTAAATGCCATTTTACTGTTTATGTCGAGCATCTTACATGATGTCCTAGCCATAGATAGATTCTATTTGTTTCAAGTTTCTAGTAAAAGTTGTCACTGAATGCCCTGCTCGAACTCTTGTAGTAAACACCATACCTCATCTCTCTTGCTCTCCAATATTATTAGGTTTAATTATTATAACACAAAAATCGTTCTACATTATCAATAATTTTTTGCGCTTAAAGTAAAATCAATGAACACTATTAATCCAATTTCTTTACAAGTAATGTACCATCATACATGCAATTATATCAAATTAGAAATCAACATATACAATGAAATCAATGGGGATTGTCTTGTTGCAAGTAACATAATTTCAATTTACCATATGTGCAAATGTAGGTTGAAACCATCCAAAACTTTAAGTCGTAAATTGAAACCATCCAAAACTTTAAGTCTTAAAACCCTTTCGATTATATATTGTGCATCATTAAAACATTTAACATTTAAAGTTCATTAAATATCACATGCAAAATGTAGATTGAAACCATCCAAAATCGGAGTTTTAAAAACTTCACATGCCACATGCCAATTATAATTCAACAATCCAACAAAAACATTTAACAAATTAAATATCACACGCCACACTAAGACGACCACACTAAGAGGATTGGTGCACTTCGTTTGGAAGGAGTCAATATATGTCGTATTGGAGCGATTAGACAGAATTTGAAAAGGAAAGAGCTTGAACCAATTCAAGCAGACCCAGGATCGAATTGTTCTATGGAGCTTCATGAGAAGAGATATGTGAAAAGCACTATTAAGCCATGCCAATTATAATTCAACAATGCAACAAAAACATTTAACAAATTAAATATCACACGCCAAAGTCGTTTCAAGTTTTTGGTAAAAGTTGTCGCCGAATGACCTACTAGAATATTATAAATACTAACTTTGTAAGATCATTTGGCATTCGGAAAAATTCGAAAGTCTTAGACTGTCAATCAATTTTAAGTATCATTCACCATAGGGAGTGTAAAATATTCAATGTAGGTTGGTGACGATGCTCACTCCTAGCTTGAAGCAGTGCCAATGACCAATTCTTTAATGAATTCCAATGCACTAGACCAACGTTGGTTCAACCTACTTGGTTTTTCACGCAAGAAATTCCAAGGATGGACTTTCTAGACAAACTGCTGAAATTGAAAAGCTTGACATGGAGATACGACAAGGTGAACAAAGACTTCAGGAACTCTTTATGGAAAGGGCTCACTTGAAGTAAATAAGCACCACGTTGCAGGGTAAAGTCAAGAACATGGAAGATAAGATCAAGAGGGACTTTCTTGATCTGAAAACTATTGGTTTGAAGAAAGAAAATGCATGTGTTGGCACACTTGGAAAAGAAGACGACCACACTAAGAGGATTGGTGCACTTCGTTTGGAAGGAGTCAATATATGTCGTATTGGAGCAATTAGACAGAATTCGAAAAAGAAAGAGCTTGAACCATTTCAAGCAAGCCCAGGATCAAATTGTTATATGGAGCTTCATGAGAAGAGATATGTGAAAAGAACTGTTAAGCCAAGGGCTAGTTCGAAAAACATATTGGAAGAGGAAATGTTGAAGAAGATTGCGAAAGTAAGGCACAAGACAAGGAGGAATGATGATGAAAGTTCCTTGGACTTGAGATTCATGTCTACAACCGTACATGGGAAAAATTTCTCTGCTTTGATAGACACGGGGCTACCCATAGCTTCCTAAGTCGAAAGGCAGCTTCATCTCTTAGAAAAAGGAAGGCTAGCATCGAGAAAGAGTTGAGTGCTTTCAAGGCAGTCAACTCAAGGATAAAAGTAGCACGACTGGTGTCATGAAAAGCACACATGTGAGAGTAGGATCATGGTTTGGAAAGATAGACTTAAGAGTCATTGACATGGATGATCATTTTATGATGGACCATACCAATGATGGACCGAGACATTCTCTTAATTCTTGTGATCAATCTTAAACTATTTTATGAAAGATAGATAAACCATTTAAATATTTAGCTCAAACTCTTGTAGTAAACACCATACCTCAAGTCTCTCTTGCTCTCCAATATTATTAGGTTTAGTAATTATAACACAAAAATCATTCTACATTGTCAATAATTTTTTGCGCTTACACTGAAATCAATGAACACTATTAATCCAATGACTTTACAAGTAATGTACCATCGTACATGCAATTATATCAAATCAGAAATCAACATATACTACATAATGAAATCAATGCGGATTGTTTTGTTACAAGTAACATTTCAATTTACCACATGTGCAAATGTAGGTTCACATTCTATCATTCATGTTACCCTGAAATCAATGAACACTATTAATCCAATGACTTTACAAGTAATGTACCATCATACATGCAATTATATCAAATCAGAAATCAACATATACTACATAATTAAATCAATGCGGATTGTTTTGTTACAAGTAACATTTCAATTTACCACATGTGCAAATGTAGGTTCACATTCTATCATTCATGTAGTTTTAAAAACTTCAGATACCATTAGAATTATAATTCAACTATCCAACAAAAACATTTAACATTAAATATCACATTCCATGCCAATTATAATTCAACTATCCAACAAAAATATTTAACATTAAATATCAAATGTCAAATGTAATTCAATGACAACATTACTTCACATTCACATGCCAAAAGTACTAAAACCATCCAAAAAAAACTGAAATCAATGAACAAGTTATTAATCCAATGACTTTACAAGTAATGTACCATCATATGTATGCAATTATATCAAATCAGAAATCAACATATATAATGTAATGAACTCAATGGGGATTGTCTTGTTACAAGTAACATTTCAATTTACCACATGTGCAAATGTAGGTTCACATTCCATCATTCATGTAGTTTTAAAAACTTCAAATGCCATGCCAATTATAATTCAACTATCTAACAAAAACATTTAACATTAAATATCACATGCCATGCCAATTATAATTCAACCATCTAACAAAAACATTTAACATTAAATATCACATGCCATGCCAATTATAATTCAACTATCCAACAAAAACGTTTAACATATGTCCAAAAATATGTCCAAAAAACATATTGTAATAAAATATGTCCAAAAATTGTAAATCTCACTCAAGTATCAAACTGTATCAAGTTTAACAAATTTTAAAACCATCTAAATTTTGAAATAAAATCAAATCTACTGTATATCTTGTCCATCAAATGGAAGATCTAGCCTCTGGGGCTCGGTTGGCTCGCTATCTTGTAAAGGGAAAACCTACATACACAATGTACATGTACTTGAACATTAAAATTTGAAGTTTTAAAAATGAACGAGAATATATATATCTAGAACTTCATGTAAAAAACAAAATATAACGAAAAAATCGCGCAATACCTCGTAAGGTTGCCTCTCCATTTGATGAACAGGATCTACCATAGAAACATCTCTAGTGGTAACCTGTACAATATACATGTACAGTTAAATATAAATATATATATATATACAGAAATAATTTATATAAATTAAAAACTTTCAAATGAAAATGCACGTGTGTACATATATATAAACTTATTTGAACAATAATATTAAAAAAAAGAACTAAAGACAACTTCTTCAAATGTTGTGGATGTCCCTATCTACGTCGCTAAAGTCCTCGGATTAAAAAAATCTTCTATACAAACCTAAATTCAAAATTTTTTAAATAACTCAAAATATAGATCTCTCTCTCTATATCTCAATTTTTTATGGAACTTTTTGAGGTAACATAAATTTTGAACTTGTGAAAAATTGTCCATACTTGGTCATCTCCCAATGAAGTAGAAGGTATATCTCCTAAAGGAAGAGGAAGGTACCGGGATCCCAAAAACATCAGACGGAATCGGTACCTGTTAAAACATTTTATCGAATTATATATATACATACATGTACATGTGTGGCAACAATTATTTATTTTAGAGTCACTTAAAAAACACTAACATACATGTGCCAACATATCATGATGGGTAGACCCATCTGCATCATTTGAGCCAGAGGTCCCGAACGTAATATTAACATTTTCATCACGCATCATGCCTGAGAACTGCAAATGGTGTTTTAACATATAATCATACATTTTTGTTAGATTAATGTACACATACAAATAAATGTATACATGTGTACATACACATGTATTTATTACAAAGTGTACACATGTATATGTAAATATAATTTCAAATCCTAAGGTCACTAACACATACCGTTCCGGTGCCCTCTTCCTCACGAAAAATTAGGTCTTGCAGACCATTAAATGATTCTGCGTATGTTCAGAATCTTCAACATTCTGTTGTAAATCTCCTCATGCGACCTCAATAAACAAATTGGCACGTGCATTTCACGTGCTCTTTTTTGATTTAAACTAGATCAAAGCAACCTCAATAAATTATGAACATTTTTCGTCATTACATCTCTTGCTTCACGACTTGTTTGAGAAGTAAGTATCTACGATGTGAGTTTCGGCCTGAGACAGTGACTCACGATGGCTCAGGGCGAGGCAACTCCACATCTCGCTTAGAGCCCTTACGTTGACATAATCGACCTCTCCCCGGGCCAAAAAATTCTGAAGGAAGGTCATTGTAGTCGGGTTTCATACCCAAAAAAATTTATGCATAAAACATTTGTGCAAAATAAAGAGGAACCTCATCGTTCCATGGAAGCCTTCCAAAGGCCGGAAGATGTCTACTATACAAATATTTTGCTTTGTCTGGGTGCTTGAAATACTGCACCTTCAACATTTTTATTTTTGGCCCTTCATTAAAATTAAACATTGACTTAGCCTCCTCTCTTGAAACTCTTTTTTTTATGTCCTGCCATTTGTCGGGACCTATCACTGTTTCTCTTCTCTTTCTCATCACTTCTACAAACGAATCAGTGGTTGGCCCCAAATATTTGTACACTTTTATCATTTCACTCAATGAATGTGTAACTATTTCTAGGCTTTGTCTACTCTCAGCAGGTAGAGACAAATCCTGGAGATCTCTTTGCAATTTTGCATAAAGGGTTTGACACCTTTGTAAGGTGCATTCTACCATGTTCGTTTCCCATGGTATATCAGTAATCTCAGCTGGATAAGTTGTGCTAGGTTGACAACCTTCTTCTTCAATGTAGCGCGCTGCCCTGCATCTTTTTTGACCACTGGCTCAAACATTTTCAGCCTCTGCATCAATATATATATAATTTTATTATCATTAGAAAAAACACGTGTAAAAAGGTGGTATAGATTTAATGGCATCTTTCAAATTGATGGCAACCTTGATGTTGTTGGTTAACAACATCATCTCCAACTTGACCCTGCTGAGAACCAACCCCAGAATGATGCTGCTGAGAACCAGACCCACAGTGACCCTGTTGAGAACCAGCAGCCATTGATTGCTGGCCTTCGGGGGAATAAATATCACCCCCTTCCCGCACCCTACTACCTCGACCGGTTGAACCTTGGCCACGCTCCATGGATGAAGTAGAAAGCCTTCTCCTGTCACCTCCTAAAAATTAAAATATAAAACTTATTAACAACTAATTTCACTCACAAAGTTAATAAGAAAATCACTTCCATATGTACACACATGTATGGAGATTTAAGATTATATTTAAATACCGTGAACATCCTCCATATGGGATTCCGCTGATCTTCTTCTTTCATCCTCCATGATATATATCTATTGGCCGACATTCACAAAATAGATTTCAAAAAATCAATACCTCAGAGTAAAATCTAGTTTGGGGCTGTTAAATCCAGTATGTTCTATATTTCTTAGAACAATAGAAGGTTTATAAAATAACATGAGAAGCAACATGAGACTTAGAACAATCATTTTAATTATCTATATGGAAGGCAAGAATGATTATATCCCCTTGAGCTTAAGCTTATGTAGTTTGTCAATTTTTATCATATATTTTTTTGGTAAGTGTAAATGTTTTTTTTATCTATAGTACAAGTCATGAGTTCCCCAATTTTACCTTATGTAAAGCATGATTCTAGGATTACTAAAATTTGTACTTGGTTTTTAAGAATATATCAAATAAAGTTTTTGAGAAGCAAATATGGCTTGTTCCTTAGAATTTGGCACTTTGAATTTCCTTCCCCATATTTCTTGTTAATGATTATAACCTTAAAATGGCTAATATTGGTTTGTCATCATCATCTAAAAATGACTTGGCAGATGAAAATTTACCATGTCAATCATCATCACTTCACACCATCTCATACATGACCACTTCTACATATTATATGCATGAATTTTTGAAATGTCATCCTCTCTACCTATCCCATGAATGATTGTGACAACAGGTGAATAAAATACAATTTATAAGCAGAAGATAGTTTCTAGCTGTCAAACTCCCTTCAACCCCATAATACTTCAATTTCTCAATTTTCCACTTCAACTTTCTATTCTCGAAATTCATTGACTAATTTTATAAATATCTTTACTATACATATAATTATCCTTATACACTACTACATTGTGAACTCTACGTTGTTTGTTGTTAGCAAATTCCAATATTAAACAATGTTATTGGTTAGTAGTGTATATAACAATTTCTTTGACTTCCAAGTGTGTTGTGACTAAATAGTAGAATTAACTACCAAAATGAATTTCCAAAATAAAATGTTGGAAGAGAAAAATAGGCAATCATTAGATATGGAGTGCGTGGAAGAGGACAAACTTATACTGATCATTTCCTTATCAAATTTCCTTTATTCACCTAATGTCACAATCAATCGTGGTCTAGATAGAAGGGATGACCTACCATAAATTCAATCATATAATGTGTAGAAGGGTCATATGTAGATGGTGTGAAGCGATGATTACAAACATGATAATTTTTCATCTACTAGGCCATTTTGAGATGATGATTACAAACTAGTGCTAGCCCATTAAAGGTTATAATCATTGGTGCCTAATGTGGGGTGGACAATTTAAATCAAGTTCGTATCAAAGTACAATTTAGCTCATTTTAGTCAAGGTTAGTTAGAAGAATTAGATATTGGTTTCTACCTTCAATTTCCTCTGAAAATGAATGTGTACGTGCTTTTGAGAGACATTAGAGACATTAGAGTACCTTCAATTTCCTCTGAAAATGAATGTGTACGTGCTTTTGAGAGACATTAGAGACATTAGAGGAACAAGGTCCAATTTTTTGATGAAAATGTGCTATGAAAGTAAAGGGTTTTAAAGGCAAGCATGTACAAGGCATAGTTGAGCCAAATGTTCTTCAAGAAGGGTCTAATTATTTGGGTCTTGGTTATGGAAAACATGGAAAATGCTCCAAAGCCAAGGAGGCTTGTGAGGTTTGTGTTCATGATGAATGGAACATGTACATAGTTTACCTTAAAGTCGTTGTGTTTTACGAATATTAAAAAAATGAAGAACTTCTATTTAGATCCATTCCAGAGATTGACTGCAGGGGCATTTACTAGATATGTCACCTTTCATAAAAGATGAGATCCAGAGGCTACCTGGCCCTTTACAGACTCTGCCTATAGAACTTGTAGAAGTAAACACTAGAGGCATTAACAGTATCAAAGAACTAGACATGGGAATGTGTCTCTTTCCCTATGCAAAAAAATAATTCTTGAGGTAGTTAATCTTCATAGACAGGTCATCAAGCAAGTCAATGTGATCATCCCTCCTTCCCTCCCTTCTAAAATAATTATGTTTTGCGGGTCAGAAGGCCAAAATATGGAGACAATTATCACCAAATCCAACGTACGATTATGCATGATGGAGAATATCTAGCGCTTTCCCTTGTTAAATATATTAACAAGGGAAAGTGCTAGAGATTCTCCATCATGCATAATCGTACGTTGATGCTTATAGAGTGAAAAAACTAAAAGAATCAACTTGTAGGGTCATTTTAATGGGGGGTGGAGAATTTAGGGCTTTGCAAATTCAAAGTATGGTGCATGTTGCATGAAGCAAGATGTTGAAAGTAGAGTTATGTTAGACACACTTAAATGCAACAAATATGGAAATTTGTACATGAGCTCTATTATTTTACTTATGAGTCAGTTGTTTGAAAAGGCATGTTTTCTCAACTTGTGTTTGGTTGATGGTTTTGTACACCAATATGTAAGAGTACATGGACATATTCACATGATGTGAATTTTTTTTTCTTTGAAGGAGAAAAATGACGTGTTTTCAGTTTGATGGTTTTGTTTGTGACAAGACATCACAAGATTTTGCGAAGGTCCACTCTTGAGCGAGAGCCTCATGATTACAACCTATCCGTGAGAAACAAATGGGAGTGCATCCTTATTTTGAAGGAGAAATTTCAATAGGCTTTAGGAAATTTAATTTCAAGTCATTTAATTTCATTAGAAATAATTCAGAGGTACATGAAATGAATAGTATTTAGGAAGAACAATAGTCCCTCATGGAATATGAAGAAAGTAGCCACTTCATTTTGTATATATGCATGCTTTGAGTTACTCCTCAAAAAATCTCAAAACATGTGTATTTATTACTCTACCCATCCCGATTTTCATAGGATCCATAGCACATACATTTCTATATGCCCTAGTTGTTGTAAGGCCTAATTATTTCATCACTTTCAAAGGAATTACATCAATTGTTTCTCCTAAATCTAGCATATAGTTGTGTAATAATATTTTATTTATTAGTAGGAATATATGAAAATGTTTATGAATTACATTTTTATTCCCTTGATTCATCTTTTATAACTCTATAGGATAATCCTCAAAAGTAGGGTCATCTACTTCATAAAATTTTAAGAACTTCTTAACCTTATATCTTTATTTCATATTTGCATAACTTCCACAAATGGGATAGAAACAAGATATTTTCCAAGTGTTGAAGTAAACCAACATTAATTTCATTGTACACTCTTTATATAGGTATGGTTGAATGTTGTACATCTGGTACATAGATCGATTTGTTGTTTTCATCGTTTACTCTTAAAAATTATTTGAAGTGGGAGCGAAGAGTTGGTTTCTTCCTAGGTTGGCTTACATTTCCTTTAATATGTGATCCATCCCTTTCTCTAATTCATATTTTTATCTCTTCTATTAATTATGTTATTCTTTCTATGTATTGTTAGTACAAGGGGGGTGAAATAATTTCTTATCATTTTCTAAGTGGTGAGGTCGTTTGAATCTCCAATAGTTGTGTTGGTGTGGTGGGAACCATGCTAGGAGTTGGGCATTCCATTGATATGGTCAAGGTACTTAGTGTATGAGGAGCATCCAAAATTAGACGGATTGGGATCTTGATGAGGGGGATATGTCACTTGATGCATGTAGTGGTGATGGTATTTGATGAGTAAAGGACACATATAGATGAGATGAGTGTCTTTAACATAGAGAACTCAAGGGCATGCC